>PVJO010004577.1:31832-64737 GCA_004026905.1 Hystrix cristata | reverse complement strand
GTGCATGCTCTTAACTCTTCTACATTTTGATATAGGGGAAAAAATATAACTCCCAACACTAGATGTCAGTTATGCCGAGTTCATGTTCCCCAAAAATCAGAGAATGAAATTCTAAGGAACAAAGGAGGTTATGAGTAGAATTTATTGAGAGAGAGAAAGTAGCTCCTGAGAGACAGGAGGGGACCCTAGTGGGTTGCCAAGGAGCCCGCTTTTCAGGGAAAGTTTTATAGAGCAAAATCACGAGGTGGATTCAAAATCTCAAGATGGGTACAATGTGGGTCAGGACTATGATCAGCCAATAATATTACAAGTGTATTTGCTTAGGTAATGTTGATCTGTGGGGAAGCAGGTCCTCATGGATGAGGAAATGGGGACAAGGAAATGGACTAGGAAAGAACAAGGACATTCCAGGGTGGGGTGGATCTGGAGGTGTTGGTCACCCACCTAGGTAAAGTCTATCTAGACTTTATCCGATTGGATGAGTGTAATCTTCAGTTCATTGTTTACCCCTCAGCCAGGGGCATAGCTCTGGTCATTCCCTTCTTAATTTGAGGCCTGACCTTCAGTGGATGTGCCTCTAGCCATAGTTGTAGTGTATTCTCTTGTATATTGACTCCATGGAGGGCCTAGCCCTGTCTGACTGCCTATAATATTTCTGCCTAATTTAGCTATCTATAATAATTTCATCTTACTTTAGCGCCATCCTTTTTCCCCAATCCATTTTATAAACTGGAACTATGAAAACTTTATGGGCCCTAGAATACTGTTTATCCAAATCACCTGCCTCATTGCCTAATTTTTAAGCTTCTTAGGAAGTACAGCATTATGAATTCTATTTGGGGATGTGTGTATTTCTGTTAGACTATTAGACAATTGAAGGTAAAATTTGCTATTTTATTTTAAAATTTGCTATTTTGTGTAATTTAAGTATATATGATGATCTTGGGGTGGTGGTACATGCCTGTAATCCCAGCACTTAGGAGGCTGAGGCAGGAAGGCTGAGGCAGGAAGGTCAAGGCCAGCCTGGGCTACACAGTGAATTCAATGTCAGTTTGAACTACACCTGTTGACCCTGTCTCAAAACAGTAACAACACACACACAGGAATAAAAGTTATTGGGTTCATGATTGAGAAGCCTGAGATGTTCAAGGTGAGGCAGCCATATCTTATGAGGTCTTCCTTTTTGTTGGGGACTTTGCAGATTCTTGGAGGTCACAGGGCCCCAGGTCATGAGAGAGAGAGAGAGAGAGAGAGACCCCTGTGCCAGCTCCCTCCCTCCCACTAAAGCCCCAGTCCCATTGGATTAGGGCTCCTCAGGGAAAGGTGTTTAGAAATGTAGCAGGGCAGCGGCAGCCATCAGGGTGGGAAGAGCCTTTTATGCTAAATGAAGATTTCTAAACTCAGTAGAACGGTGGTGGAGGTTTCTTAGGAAAAGTAATCAGTACTGCAAACATGTACAATAAAAATTTAAAAAGGAAGAGTGATCAGATCTATTTTAGTGTGTTTCTTCTCACAGCTGCCTGGAAAAAACAGGTCAGGAATGCCTGACTGGGGGAGTGCTAGAAGCTGGGTGATGGTTTAGGAGGAAGCAGAAGTAGTTTTAGGGCCTGCATCTCTGCTGTGGTGAAGGGCGGTGAGGGAGGGAACTCAGAATGTGTTTTGGGTAGGATTGATAATCCTGGGAGAGGTGCAGAAAGAGCTAAATACCAGTTTTGGGTTCCTAGTTTGGGTCATTTAATCAAGGGAAACCCAACCAAAACAAAATAGGTCCAGAGGCATTTGGGAGGATTCTGTTTTGAGCTTGTTAAATTTGAGGTATTTTATGACTATTCTAGTGTGCCTTAGTTGTAGGACATGGGAATCTGAGACTGAGAAAGGAAATGGGAGCCACCGAGAGCCAAGCAATGGAAGAACTTGCCTGGGGGTATTTGTAGAGTGAAAAGAAGGAGCTGACTCCCTGAGGAAAAACTGACTTTTTTCTGATCTTTTTGTATCTGTGTCTTGTATACTTTTACCTCTGCAATCTAGTTTTTTTGTTTTGTTTTGTCTTACTTTATTCTGAGTCTCACTCTGTAGTCCTGGTTGGCCTCAAACTCACCTGTGTAGCCCAGGCTGGCCTGGAACTTGCAATCCTCTTGCCTCAGCCTCCTGAGTGCTGGCATTACAGGTGTGCACCACCCCACCCGGCAAGGGAGGGTTTTTTTTTTTTTTTAATGTCTATTATTATTTTTTAAATATAGCATAATTTTTTCTATAGGCATAGCTAGACCACTTGCCTAGCATGTGCAGGCCCCAGCATGGGAAGGGGGAAGAACAATAAACCTGGGCCAGGGTATGGTTTAGTGGCAGAGTGCTTATCTAGCATGCATAGGACTCTGGGTTCAGTCCCCAGAACCACATGCATGCGCATGCACGCACACCTAAAAATGTGGGGAGACTTAGCTAGTGCCCTAGATGTACTTCTGGGATGAAGGGAGGGTCAGATGCAGTAAGGTAGGTCCAAGAATACAGCTGGTTTAAAAAAATTTCAGAGGCCCCACAAGGCATATTGCTCTACTGTAGATTGACACTGCCTATAGTGCTTCCGGAGCTTCATTTTCTTTAAGTAAAGGATGAGTATTTAAGTGGGAGATGACTTTTTTTGGTCTCTTCACAAAAGAATCACAGATGTAATAGATGTCAGAGGCCTAGAAATTGGTAGTTTAGCTTCCGCCCAGTATAGGAACATGCGGAATAAATTCTCTGACCAAAGGTCATTTAGCTTCATCTGGAATGTGTCCAACACATACGTTCCTATGGCACTCATACTTTTCTCTGATCTGTGACTAAGACTTGTCCGGACTCTTCTCTGACAACATTTTGGATGCTAGTTCTTCCTGTGGTGTTTTGTCTTCCCTGTGCAGGTTGCTCTAGTGAAGCCCCTCCTCTATTCCTGCTCTCCTGAGGTTCTTGATACTTAAACTTCATATTCTGTTCCATAACCTCCACTCACTGTCCTGGCCACCCCTTCCCATTTCTTCTTTTCTTTGTTTCCCATCCCAGAAGCTACTCTTCAGTGTGTTGCTTATCCACACTCTTGACCAGGTAGCAGTTTTCAATAGGTGTTTAAGCCTGAATATGCACTATTTTGCCCTTCTTTTAAACACTTTTTTCAGTTATACCTATTTATGGGGTAGGGTGTGGTAATTTGATACATGGATTCAATGTGTAATGTCAAATCAAAGTAATTAGCAATTCCATCTCAATTTTTTTGTGTGTGTGCTGGGAACTTTCAAATTCCTCTCTTCTAGCTCTTTATCAAATACATAATAAATCGTTGTAAACTATCATCACCTTACTGTGCTGTAGAACTTGATACAACGTATTCCTCCAATCTATTTTGATACCGATTAACTGACCTATCTCTGTCCCCTCTCATGTCTTCCTTTCGCAGCCTCTAGTGTTTAGTGATTAGTGTTCTACTCTACTTCTATGAAAATAAACTTTTTTTTTTGTACTTCAGATTGAACCCAGGGCCCTTATACTGAACTACTCCCCCCACCCCCCAACTTCTAAATTTTGAGGCAGTGTCTTGCTAAATTGTTAAATTGCCTAAGCTGGGCTCAAACATGTGATCCTGCCTCAGCCTCCCAGAATGCTGGGGGCACAAGTGTGTGCTGCTGCACCTGTTTATTGTTGTTTTTGAGACCTGGTCTCTCTATGGCCAGCTTAGGCTGGCCTTGAACTTGAAATCTTACTGTTACTGGGTTATGGGGTGCTAGAGTCTCCTGGAGGTGGTTTCTGGGTTCCTTCTGTTCTGAGCAAAGACTTGGTCAAGAGAAGCACAAATAGTAGCAAGGTTTTATCAGAGTAGGAAAAGAAACAAGCTCTGCAGAGTGAGTTTGAGCCAAGTAAAAGTAAGAAAAGAAGTACGCCCTACAGCAATGATGGCGAACCTTTTAGAGCTTTGGATGATAAGAAATAGCTATCTGCCCTATGCATGCCACAGATTTGCCACCACTGCCCTACGGGATGAGGGCCGGCCACCATGGAGAGAGAATACCGTGGCAAAACTCAGTGGTAACCGTCATTTTTGTATCACCCAGTCCTCAGACTTAAGTCATACTTCAGCCTTCCAGTGGAAAACCTACTGTTTCTCACGAGAAGTCCATGTGCAGGGCTTTGGGAACTGTTCTGTGCATGTGATCCAGGGTTTTGTATTTAACAAGTCACTCCTTCTTCCCTAGCCAGCTGTGCCATGCCTCAATCTCCTGCGTGCTAGGATTGTAGGTATAGACCACTACACCTGGTAGAAATCAACTTTTAATTAGCTTCCACATATCTGTGAGAACATGCAGTATTCATCTTTCTGTGCCAGGCTTATTTCACTTAACATAATGTCCTCCAGCTCTATCCATGGGCTCAAAATAAAATTCATATTTTAAATGTAACCCCTGTATATTCCACTAAAATTTTTATATGTGTGAGCATATATTATTTATAATAAACTAACAATAAATATATCTGTTAATTATCTTTTGCAAGAAAATAGTTCCTTTGGATCTCATTATTAAATAATGTATGAACAGGGTGAATATTAAAGAGTTACTCAGTATGCTGGGCCATGCCTATAATTACTTCTGAATAGCTTTATTCAGATTTTTAGGCAGTGTTTTACTGATTTGTTATCATGAAATTTAAAGTACTATTTTTTTTCCTTTTGTAAAGTTATACACATTGCCTCATTTAAGATTAACTAGCTTCTAAAGAAAAAGAATGATAACCAGAAAGCATTTAGTTTTAATTTTCATAATTTTTCTATTTAAATCAAAAGCACCGTTTCAAAGCCCCTAAATCAGCCTTTCATAAATAAAGTGAATCATCTTGTGATGCATTGCTCGATGATGGTTTATGTTGTTTCTCTGAAGAAAGAGTTTAAGATTTGATTTTCTTCTATTCTGGACTATGTAACACACACAGTTGAATCACTGTGTAACACACATCATTGAATCACGCTCAGGTCTTTAATGTCACTGGTAAGTCTTGACTCTTTAGGTCACTGATGACCGTTGCAGTTTTCATCAAAGCAACTGAGTATTTATCTTTTGGGTATGAATAGAACATAACAGAGCATAAATGGACTGCCTGTGACCTCCACATGAGCTTCTGCTATTGTAGAGAACATTTCTGGTCAGTGGCTGTGGTTTAGTTTGTTAAAATCAAAACAAATGTACAAATAACTCATGAATAATTGTGAACACAGTATTTGAATGGATGTTTAATAAATATGCATTAAAATCTAATTATAGTAATGAAGTTTACAGTTGAAATTTTAATCCAGCCCTTTAGAAATATTAAATGTGCTTCTCCTGATTGTGCATTTTTCTCACAGCAGTTGGGTAAACATTTTGAACTACGAATTTAAATTCCTTATATAGTTTTTATTTCATTTAACTAAACGTGTTCCTTTTGACAACAATCTTTTTTCTTTTTATGAAAAGTGAAGCTGCTTTATTCTATAACTGTTATTTTGATGAATTTTGATTAGTTCTGTTTTAGGATTGGCTAACATGTGGGATATCAGAAGACTACTAAAACATGACCTGGAAAGATTAGATTGTGATTTGGATGTCATTCTGTTATACTGGATCCATAACTTAACTTGGCATTTCTGTTTACTCATCTGTAGAATGGGATTGATTATCCTAACTCTATCTTCCTTGCAGAGCAAATATGTAGGTTATTTATGGGAAAATCTTTTTAAATGTAAGAAATGTTACCTAAAGGTGCAGCTGTGCTCAGAATAACTGAATTATTAATACTGACGTGCTAGAGGCAGTGGATTTCAGTCAGTGAGTCTAAATGAATGAACTCAACTTCATACAGAATTAAGGCCATTTTAATTCTGGAAAGTTTGCTAATATATTATTACCAAGGGCAAAAGGCTGTGATTTCAGTGCTTCAAAATCTAGAAAATATAGCTTTAATTTTTCTTTTCTGTGTTTGGTACTGCAGATTGAACCCAGGGCACGCCAAACTACTTCCCCAATCCACCAATCCCTTTCTTTAAAAAAAAAAAAACAAAAAAACTTTTTTTTATTAAGGTAGAATTTCACTAGTGTAGTTCAGGCTGACCTTGACCTCACTATGTAACCCAGGCTGGCCTTAAACTCTTGGCAATCCTCTTGCTTCAACCTCCCAAGTGCTGGGATTACAGGCATGTACCACCATACCTGGTTTTCTCAAGACAGGGTCTGGCTAAGTTGTTAAATTGTTCACTCTGGTCTTAAACTTGCAATTAGTTCTGCTGCTTCAGCCTTTCAGAGTGATGGAATTATAGGCATGCTTCTACAGGCCCAGCTCCTCATGTTGTTTTGTTTTGTTTTTTGATTTTTTGAGACAGAGTCTTGCTATGTGGTTCACGCTGGCCTTGAACTCACTATGTATCCCAAGCTGGCCTCGAATTCAAGGCTATCCTCCTGCCTCAGCCTTCCAAGTGCTAGGATTCCAGGCATGTGCCACCACACCTGGCACTTACATATTTTTGGTATGAGTCTTTTGTCAGATATATAGATTGTGAAGTGTTTTCTTCCAGTTTGTGACTTGCTTTTCCCTCCCTCCTTTCTTTTTTGTTTTGTTAAGGATTGAACTCAAGGCCTCTACTGCTGAGCTATACTTTCAGCCTCTTCTTTTTTTCCTTTTTTTAATGGAATCCTTTCATGAACAGAAGTTCTTAATTTTAATGTAATCTAATTTATCAGTCTATTTGTGTGTTCTATTTAAGAAATCTTTGCATCCTTCAAGAGCATGAAGGTATGACATTATCTTTAAGAAGCTTTATTGTTTTTTACTTTCACATTTGTAGCTATGATCCATTTGGAATTAATTTTTGTATATAATGTTAGGTTGGGGTCAAGATCCATTTTTTTTTTCCATATGGATATCCAGTTGACCCAGTTACTGTTTTGAATAGAGCATTTTTTCCCTGGGCTACTGCAGTGCAGCTTTGGATATGTGTGGGCTTCTATTTGGTTCTGTTCATGTATTCTAGTTCTGGTATCACACGGAACTGAGTCTGCACATTTATAATGAATATTTGTATCTGATCGTATAAGTCTTCCAACTTTGTTCTTTTCTGAGATTGACTGTACCTGAGCTGTCTGGTGCCATTGCCATGAGTCACATTTGGCCACTACATACTTGAAATGTGTAATGTGGTTTGCTACCCAGTGGCTTTTTTTTTTTTCTTTTTTTTCTTTTGGTGCTGGGAATCGAACTCAGAGCCTTGTGCTTGCTAGGAAGCTCTCTAACCACTGAGGTAAATTCCCAGCCCCTTGAAATGTGTAATGTGACTAGGCAACTGAAATATTTAATTTTACTTAGTTGTAACATAAGTGTTTAAAAAGACCCTTGATTTAGCTGTTGGGAAACTTTAAAGTGTTCTTGGAACAACTTAGGAAAGTGAATCTACTTTTTCAGCTATGGATTTTATGAAGTTTAAACACAAATTATTTCCCATGAAAGTCTAACATACAAAAGGTGAGAGTGCATGATGGTGCACACCTGTAATCTCATCACTTGGGAGGCTGAGGCAGGAGGATCATGAGTTTAAGGCCAGCCTGGGCTGCATAGTGAGTTCAAAGCCAGCCTGAACTACATAATGAGACCCTGTCTTGAGAACAACAAAAAAAAAGTTTAGTATCCAAATCAAGATAAATTTTAAGTGTAAAATACTGAATTTTATAGATTTTGTGTGAAAAAAGAAAAAACATTTAAAAATTTTTTTTAAAATTTTGATTCCATGGTGATTACATGCTAAGTATAGTTCTTGATGTCAAGAGCTATGAAAGGTCTGAATTTTTACCTTGTTTGCAAGATAACATGTTAGTGTCTCGTCGTTGGGGTGTGTACTGCAGGCTTAGCAGCTCAGCGGGATTCTAAACTCTGCACCAGTGATAAATTAATGGAATGAGGTTTAAAAGGGAAAACACTATTTTAAAAGAGAGAAAAGGGGAAGATAGCTACTCTGGAAAGGTGAATACCCATGGGCCTTTGTCCTCAGCTTCCTTTTATCATGTTTTGGGGAACCCTCTCCCATAGGTTGATGCCTAGAACTTGTCACAACATGATTGCTCTCTGGACTGCCATAGATGGATCCCAGTCGTAGGACCCTGACCCCGGCCATCATCATGTGCACATTCCTTTTTTTTTGGTATCAGGAATGAACTCAGGGCCTCATGCTTGCAAGGCAAACACTCTAACCACTGAGCTAAATCCCCATCCCCCGTGTGCACATTCCTAAGTGGGCTTTGTTTGTTTTTCCTTGCCTGCTTGTCCTTGTCAGGGTGTATCTCTGGGACTTGAGGGTTGGTTAGGAGGGGCCTCACAGACGAGGCAATTTAATGTTAGTGAGTAAGGAGATGCGTGCAGCAATATAGTGACCCTAGCTGGAAATATGTAGATGTATAGGTGTGTGTGTTTAAATATGCTAAATAAGAGCTTTTTTTTATGTGATGCTCCTTTGCATTTTATAGAAGGTGGGGAGGGGCAGCTAGGCTAACTTGGTAGGGCACCTTGCCTGCCTGGCTTCCTGCTTCTTTATCAGCTCTGTTTGGCTTGTTAATTGCTCACTCCCTTAGTAAAGCTTTAACTCTTTCTGGTCAGGATTAGCCAGAAAGTCCAAAGGTCTTTATGTTATATTTTGTGCCTGCTTATAGACTCCTTTCCCCTACATTAGGCTGTCAAAGTTTCTTGGAAATTGGCAGAAGACATGAAGCTTCTGGGTCAAAGACAAAGAACTTATTATCATGGCCCTGGAGCTTCACGTGTGCCTCAGTTCCCTTTGTCCCAATCCCATGGGGAATTCAGAGATCAGCCCAGGTGGATGATGCATACTCAGGCTTGTGTCACAGTTGAGGAGCCTAGGCACTATTGTTATTATTATATTTGTTTTTGTTTTTGTTGAGATAGGGTCTCTCTCTGTAGTTTGGGATGGACTAGAACTCACTCTGTAGCCCAGGCTGGCCTTGAACTTCCAGTGATCTTCCTGCTTCAGCCTCCCAAGTGCTGGGATTACCTCGTGCACCACCATGCCACTGTGCCGCCACACCTGGCTCCGTCTTTTATAGGGGGGCTGCAAGCAAAGCTTCCCAGCTTTTGCCCTGAATGGAGAGATTTATTATACTGGACAGCAAACAAACCTGTATCGTGTTACATTTCTAACAGCAATGTGTGAGGGCTCTGATATCTCCATATTCCCTCCAGCCCTGCTGATTGGCTGTCTTTTTTATTTTCACCATGCTAGTAAGTGTGAAGTGTTATCTCATTGTTGTTTTGACTTACCTTTCTCTAATAACTAATGATACTAAGAATCTTCTCATGTGCTTATTCACTTTCTCTGTAGCTTCTTTGGAGAAACATCTACTCCAATCCTCTACACAGACAATCCTTGTCTTTTTATTGTTGAATTGTAAGATACTTTATATGTTCTGGGTAGAAATTCTTTATCAGATATGTGATTTATAAATATTTTCTCTCCATGCTGTGGGTTGCAGGTTCACTTTGTGTGTGTGTATATGATGAACCCAGGGCCTTCACAGCGAGCTGCATCTCCAGCCCTTTTTATTTTGAGACAGGGTCTTGCTAACTTGCCCAGGCAGGACTAAAATGTGATCTTTCTGCCACAGCCTTGAGAGTGCTGGGATTATAGGCATGCACTAGCACCCTTGGCTTTATTCTCTTTATAAATGCCCTCTGATGCACAAAAGTTTTAATTTCTTGTTTGTTTATTTTGAGACAAGCTCTCTCTGTAGTTCAGGATGGACTGGAACTCACTGTGTAGGCCAGATTTGCTTTGAACCTGCTGCAGTCATCTTGCCTCAACCTCCTGAGGGCCGGAGTTGCAGTTTTGCACCACTACACCTGGCAGAAGTTTTAATTGTGATGAAGTGTACTTTATTTTCGTCTAGGGTTGCTTTTTTTGGTGTCCTATCCAAGAAATTATTGCCTAATCCAAGGTCATGAAGATTTGCAACTATGTTTTCTTCTAAACATTTTATGAGGCTTTTTTTTTTTTTTTTAAGCTCTTATGTTTAGGTTTTCAATTCATCCCTGCTGGAATGTAATTGGGATTCATTAAATCTGTGTTTCGTAGGTAATCATGACATCTAGGTGGAATTGGGTTTAGAAAATTCATACCTATTTAGAGACTAGGTCAACTGGGCGTGGTGGTGCATGCCTGTAATCCCAGCACTCCGGAGACTAAGGAGGAGGGTCATCAAGAGTTCGAGGCCAGCCTCAATGATGTAGTGTGTTCAAGGTCAGCCTGAACTACACAGCAAGACCCTGTCTCAAAAAAAAGAGACTGGGTCAAAGACTAGCAAACTTTTTCTGGAAAGGGAAGATAATACTTTTAGCATTCAGGCCATGTGGTCTCTGTTGGATCTGCTCAACCCTGGTGTTGTAGTATAAAAGTAATTGTAGACAATACATAAACTAATGGGCGTGGTTGGCAGACCGTTGGCTATATAAATATTCATGTATACTTTCTTTTTTTTTTTTTTGGTGCTGGGAATCGAACTCAGGGCCTTGTGCTTCAAAGGCAAGCACTCTAACCACTGAGCTAAATTCCCGGCCCTTTCTTTTTTGTTTTAAATTTAAAAGTTTATATTTTAGATTATCAGGAAATTATAATGGTATATAGTATGAGAGGACAACAAATTAATTAAAAACATTTTTTAGTTGATTAAATGCAACTTGTTGAATAATCTATCACCTATTGCTCACTTCATTTACTTGTTTTGTTTTTTTTTTTACTTCATCTACTTAACAAATATTTTCTTCGTGTGCCCTTGATATATGTTATGCTTACAGTAGACATTGTTGGTACTAGGTAGGTAGTGAGCTATGGTACCTTCTCTCTCATAGCTTTGTATGTTAGTTAAGAGGAACAGAATAAAACGAATAATAAATACATAATTACAAATTTAGTGATAAAATGACAATGATAAGATTTGTCATGTTTTCCTCGTTTATTATATATTAAATTATTCCACAAAGTTTTTTTCTGAAGTATCTGTTCTAGTTGTGGATCTTTCATAGTTTTATGTTTATTTTCACATTTGGTGGACAAGATCTTTCTCATTACTTTCATTTGTTACTATTGTCTAAAGATTATGGTGGAAGTATATTTAATCTATAAGTTAATTTGGGAAGAATTGGTAATATTATAATGTAGCTTTCCTTCTAATAACACTGTTGTGTATTTTTCCAAATTTTTATTTATGCCATTTGGATTTTTTATATAGATCCTGTAATATTCTTTATTTTAGACTTTTCATCCCAATTTTATTTTTTTTTTGGTGCTGGGGATCAAACTTGGGGCTCTGCACTTGCTAGGTGAGCACTGTAACCCCGAGCTAAATCTCCAACCCCTCATCTATGTTTTAATGGAATCTTCTTTTTTCCTCCCACTTCTTTCTTTCCTACTGTGTTTTCCAGCAGATTGTTTCTGGTACGACAGAAGGATAAAGCTGTTAAAACATATTTAGAGAATTCTCCTTTGCTTGAGAGGACAGAATCAAATTATGCACACATTTTTTTCAGTATTTGGTTTGAACCATGAGCCTCGTGAATGGTAGGCAAGCGCTCTCCCAGTAAGCTGCATCCCTAGCCCAAGCTGTGTACTTTTTTTGAAACTCAGAAGTGAGCTAAGCATAGTTACACATGCCAGTAATTCCAGCACTCCCAGCACTCTGGAGACTGAGGCAGGAGATTGCCGTGAATTCAAGGCCAGCCTGAACCACAAACTACTCTGTCTCAGAAAAACTAAAAAAACAAAACAAACACTTCATAAGTGACTTTTTGGTTGTCTTAAGAATTAAATTCCAACTGCTGATCATTGCAAGGTCCTGCTTCAGTGGCTCTTCTGTACTTCAGTCTCTTGTCCCTGTCTGCCTTTCCCTTTATATCTCAGCCATAGTAAACTTGTTTCATTTTAAGTGTACCACACTCGTGTGTTTCTGAGCCTTCTGGCAGGCAAGTGCATCCCCTTCCTTCCTTCCTTGTCCCTTCTCCACCTTTCCTCTGGCTTTTTGTCTTTTTGATCTCAGTTGCAACACCATTTCCTTTGAGCCCGCTTCCTTAATTCCCAGAGGTCAGCATAGCTCTGTGATCCCACCCGCCTTTGGCCTGTCCCTTCCTATAGATCGCTTTTTTTTTGTTTGTACCTTTCTCTGAGCACCGACAGTGTTCTGAGTGCATTTATAGCATCCGTCCAGCTCCCCACTGAGTGTATTTGCAGTTTTTACCACAGAGTTTTGCATTTGAGATACCTCATAATTATTTGTTGAGTTATTTATTGTTTAATTGAATTATTCTATTTAATAGCTTTTCAATTGGTTCTTTCCAGGATAATTAAGGTTCTAAAACTAAATGCACCTTATTTAAATTTTGTGTTGGGTACCTTCATCTCTTGTAGCACATATTCTTGAATTGTGATTGTGACCCAACACTGATTTGTTCCCCAACTTGGTGTTATCTTCTTATTGGAGAACTAGGTCATTTATATCTTCATTTAGTGCTAGTTGTTTTAAAATTCTGTACTTGAAGCTGAAAAAGGTGCACATAAATCTAATTACTGTCAAAATTCTTAGAAGCCAGCTGTGTGGAAAAGAAAGCCTTTTAGATTTATATGAAAAAGAATTTCTTCTCTCCAATGGTTTGACTGTGGGCTTTCCTAGGAAAAGCTGCTGGGGTGGTGGGTTTGGGACAGTGCTGGATGTTAGCCGAGACCCTGCTCCTCGAGTGCTGGCAGGCAGCGCTGCCCAGCTGCCCGGTTGAACCCAGGTGGAGCCCGAGATGGCTGCTCCAGGAGCCCAGAGTACTTTAAATGTGAGGGCCTGAGAGAGTTGTTTGATTTTCTGTTGCCTGGCTATGACAGATGGGAACACAGCCTTCACTTCTCTGTGATGTCCTTGTTGTCTTAATGAGGGTGATGTCGGGCTGGTGGGAGGTCACTTAGCTTCACCTAAGTTTCCTAACCTTTTAAGGTATTTTAATTTTCTCATGTGTAAGGAAGAATAATGTTTACTTCTTTTATTTTTTTAAGAAAAGTCAGAAAACAAAGAAAATGTTGTTTGTGTTTTGCTAGTAGGCCCTGACTAATACTAGCTTTCTTCTTACCTTTCAGAATTATGTCACTCATGAGTCATTTTACTTAGTTACTTAGGTACTGGGATTGACCCCGCACATGCTAAGCATGTGCTGTATCTCTGAGCCACGACCCGGCCCTGAATTTTCAAGGGAGTTCAAATTTTGAAAAGAAAACCCTAAGTTGTCAAAATGAACATAAGGCATTTAGTTTTTCAGGTTTACATAAATGCCTCTCATAATTGGTTGATTTCTTGTAACTTCTTTAACTGTTCTATGGAAGTAAATATAGAATTCTTTGAAGTAGCCACATTAATCATAAATTATATTGACTATTTCTAGATATACAGCTAGATATGCACAAATGGATAACACAAAAAGATAGTTTTCTTTACCTTGGAAACACTTTCCATTTGTATGGACAGGTGTTAGCTAATGTGTCTTCAATTCTTTCCTTTACATCCTTGTCTTGTTTTTTCTTTTTGGTGCTGTGCCCAGGGGCTCAGGGCCTGTGCTTGGTGCATGCTAGGCAAGCCTTTATCTTTGAGCTGTCCCCAGACCAGAGACTTAAAATTTCTTAAAGGGAAAGTGTTGAATTTCTATTGAAACATTCTAGCCCATCATTTTACCTAATTTTTAAAAGATTATCGACAGTGGGCATGGTGGCACACACCTGTTATCTCAGCATTCTGGGAGGCAGAGGCAGGAGGATCTCAAGTTCTACCTCAGATTGGATAATTTATCGATTTAACAAGAGCTTCTCTCAAAATACGAAATAGAAAAGGTCTAGGGACTAGCTCGATGCAGAGGGTCTGTGTTCAAGCCTCAGTACTGCAAAAACGAAACAAAATCAGACCAAACAAATGAACAAAAAACATTATAGAGGTAATTCGGTGTAATTTAAGGTACTGAAAAGTACAGAGGCTCCCTATTTCCCTCACTCTTACCCTCTAGCCCTGTGGAAACAGTTTCCCTAGAGTTAAGCTTTGTGACGTATGTCAAGATGGTGACAGTTCAGTGTTTCAGCAGTCCTTCCCTCCTGTTCTGAAGATGCGTGAACAGCCCACATATTCTGATTTCACAGGTCAAAGTACAAAGGCAGGAGGAATGCATTTCTGTCCTGGATTCCTTTTGAAGAACACCTGGGAGACTGTGCTAGAAGCTGGCGCCCCCTTAGGTATCATCAGCTGCCTGGGAAAGCAACAGTGCTCAGACTGGAAGTCAAAATAGTCCAGTGCAGTGTGGTGGCACATTCCTAAGATCTCAGCACCCTGGGAGGCTGAGGCAGGAGGATTGCAAATTCAAGCCCAATCTGGGCTGCACAGTGACTTAGTGAGACCCTGTCTCAAAAAAAAAAAAGAAAAAAATCTGGGGACGGAACTCAGTGTGAAGGCTCTGAGTTCAATCTCCAGTACTGCAACAATAAAATAAAACCAAGAAAGAAAGAAAGAGTACTTGGTGGATAGTAAATACTCAGGAAAGGTTAGGAATTGCTGCTGTTACAATCGATGATCTTTTTCAGTTTGCTTAGCTTGCAATGCTGTCTGATCAAGATCACATGCCTCTCTCCCTCTTTTAAAAATTTTAAAAAATTTAAAAAAATTTTTCCCCTTTTAAGCGATATTTCTCTCTCTCTCTTTTCTTCTCAGCACTGGGGGTTAAACCCAGGGCCCTCACTCTGAGCAGCACCACCCACCTTTTTGGAGATAGGATCTCACTAAGTCTCTAAATTCCTCAGCCTGGGCTCCAGTTTTAAAAAAAAAATTTATTTATTTTTTTATTTTTGGTTTTTTGAGACAGGATCTTGCTATGTTCATGCCGGCCTTGAGCTCACCATGTAGCTCAGCTTGGCCTTGAGCTCGCAGTTATCCTCCTGCCTCAGCCTTCCAGAGTGCTGGGATTACAGGTGTGCGCCACCATGCTCAGCTTTACACGTATCTCTTAAATATTGTAATGGTTACCAAACTGACCTTTCTATTTCCACATAAAAATGTAACTATAGCTTTATTGAGATATGGTTCACATACAGTGCAATTCACCCATTCTGCTCCTATGTTCTGGTTCTAGTCTTATTTTTAAAAACAGTAATATTTTATAAAAATAGATCATGTCATGCCCTTGACCAAAGACTTTTCATTTTCAGTCTTATAGACTCTTACAGGGCTGGGGGCTTAGCTCACTGCTAGAGCATTTGCCCACCATGCACAAGGTCCTAGATCAATCCACAGCCTGAAGAATGAATGAATAAAAATAAATAATCTGCACTATTAACCCTGGTTTAAAAGGCCCCATATGACCTGGTTCTTGTTCTCCTTTCCAACCTCATCTTGTAATACACTCTGTCACATTCATTTGCATGTGCTACATAAGCTTACTTTCTTCCTTAAAAATGTGAAGCTTAGCTTGGTGTGGCGGCACATGCCTGCAATCCCAGTGTCACTGGATGCTGGGTGCCCACAAGTCCTTTCCGGGCTCTTGTCCCATTCGAAAAACTAGGTGGGGCAACTGAGGAATGTAAAAGTTTTACACTTACTTAAAGGTATAAAATGAAGAAAAAGAAATGAAAAAGAAGTACTCCTAAGAAGTGCTCAGAAGAAAGGGAGAAGAGAAAATACACCCTGCACTCAGGGCAGGTCAGTGCAAGAGCTAGAAGACAGTGGCCAGGAGGCCAGTAGCCGCTGTCTTTTATAGCCTTCATCTGATGTCAGATTGGGTCTGTCCCACACGGGGCTCTGATGCTCTTCTGCGCATGTGTCCTGGCTGTGATGGGCACATCTCTATAACTGACAGGTCATGCTGAGTTCCCAGAGGTTTGACATGTCCTGATCTCCTGCCTCACCAGCACTTGAGAGGCTGAGTCAGGAAGGATCCCTGTGAGTTTGACACCATCCTGGGCTGCATAGTGAGTTCATGTCCAGCCTGAACTATATAGAGAGACTGTATGGCAAAAAAAAAAAAAAAAAAAAAAAAAAAAAAAAAGGTGAAATTTATTTCCACTTCCACTTTAGCGCCTTTGCCCCAGCCACTGGCTTGGTCTGAGGTGATTTCCTACATCTTCCTTGGGGCTGACTCTTTTTGGCATTCAGTTGTCAACTAAAATGTCACTTCTGCAGAAAGACTTTTCTTGATAATCCATAGGATCCCCATCATTCCTAGCAGTGCTTCTCAAACTTTAATGTGCATATGAACATCTAGGTATTTTCTTAAAAATATAAATTTTGACCGAGCAGCTTGGTAACAGAGTCTATATTTCTGTTCAACTCCTAGAGTTGCCCATGCTGCTGATCCGAGGCCCTTGGATATCACTCTTGTTGTCACCAATTTACTTATTGCCACCTGATACTTTCTTGATTATTTACTTTTTTGTCTTTTTTTTTTTTTTTTGGTCTATATTGGAGTAAAGGCTCCACAGGAAGAAGAGTTTGTTTTCTTCAGTGCTTTTTCACCTGTGTCAAGAATAGTACCAGAGATATAGTTGATTCTTAGCAAATATGAATGAATGAGCAAAATTACCCATGACTTTTTAAGATTCGTAAATAGGATTATTGTAAAGATTAATACAAATTATTTTGTATTTAATTTGATCCCTGGCACACAATGGATGTTCAATAAATGTGAGCTTGTAATACCAGACTAAACTATTGTTTTGACAATTATTTATTTTTCTTTGGTGCTGAGGATTGAACTCAGGACCTTGTGCTTGCTAGACAAATGCTCTGTCACTTGAGCTAAATCCCCAACCTCTTGACAATTCTTTTAAAACAGTTATGATTTGGCTGTGGTTTACTGGTAGAAGCAAGAGCTTAGCGTGTATGGGGCCCTGGTTTTGATTCCTGATATCAGAAAAAGAAAAAGAAAAAAATCAAACAATATTTTTTAACCTGCTTTGTTTACAAACCTTTTTTTTTTTTTTTTTTTTTGAGACAGGGTCTCCCTATGTAGTTCAGGCTGCCCTTGAACTCACAATGTAGTCCAGGCTGGTTTTGAACTTTCAGTGATCCTTCTGCCTCAGCCTCCCAAGTGCTGGGATTACAGGCATGTACCACCATGCCTGGCTACAAACTTGTTTGAAAATTTTAAGAAGGTTACTGTGTATTTGGGGTGTTGCCTCAGAAAATACACAGATAATTTTCTTCTAAATTCAGGAGGCTTCTAGATCTGTATCTCTTTCATAGGCCTTAACTCAAGCTTTTTTTTTTTTTTAATTAAAAAATACCAAACCTGTGTTTGTATAAAAAATTTTGTTAGGTTTATCGGTGACGGTTTGTCTTTTCTAATTTCTTTTATGATTGTGCTGTTGCTCAATCCCCACATTATCGGATACATGTGTTATCAGGCGCACACCATGCAGCCAGCCTGGCGGCTCATGCCTGTGATCCCAGCTACTCCAGAAGCAGGGGCAGCAGGAGGGCGAGTCCCAGGCAGTGTGGGCAATTCAGCCAGACCCTGTCTCTAGAAGGGGAGAAGGGCGTGGCTCGGGGGGGGGGTGTAGGTCAGTGCCAGAGCATTTGCCTAGCAAGCTGGAGGCCCTAGGATTACTCCCTAGGACCACAAAACAAAACCAAAGCAACCCACAAAATAATGTGGTTTATTATATGTTAATATGGTGAGATTAGTTAGGCGAAGTGTATTAGTAGAGACTTAAAGACTACAAGAACGTCATAAGATTTTTATCTGTTTCAAACTTAGTATTTTAAGATGGAAACTTAAAAAATTGAGGGAAGTGCTTCTTCCTGGGCTGGTAGTGTTTTGGAAAACATGCTAAATGTTACTCAAAATCTGGGGGACCTATAAGAAGTGTGGCAAGCAACAACCCCAAAGTGACACGGTGCCAGCAGGACATGGACTTTATATGCCCAGGGAAAGCAGTGTTGTGACAAGAAAAAGACGAACTGCAAAGAAGAGTGTGCTGAGGCTTGGAGGATCGAGCCCAGTTGCTGATCTAAGAGTGCTGGCCATTAGAGATGCAGGGATCTTGCAGTGAGAGGAGATTAAAAAAAAAAAAAGGGCCAAATGGTCTGATGCTAAGCTTCATCTTTTGTTTTATTATGAAGACAGTATAATCTTTTTTTTTTTTTTTAAACTCAGGGCCTTTACATTGACCTGCATCCAGTCCTTTTTATTTTGAGTCAGGATCTTGTTGAGTTGCTAAGTTTCCCAGGCTGGGCTTAAACTTGTGATCCTCCTGCCTCAGCCTCCCAAGTAGCTAGGATTACAGACATATAAAATCTTGAGGTTATTTTTACTTAAAGAAAATGGAGTGGGGAGATCAAAGTAATCACAACTATATTTACAGTGTGAAGAAACTTTTTTTCCCTAGGGAAGTTAAAACTAAATAGGATCTAAGAAGTTGTAATAGGTTATTCAAAAGCTTGGACACCAAGATACTGACTAAATTTTATTTATTTCATGGTGCTGGGGATTGAATCCAGGGCCTTACTTAAGCAAGGCAGATACTCTACCACTGAACTGTGCCCCAGCCCTTTACTAAATCTTACAGCAAGTGGGTTATGGAGTGCAGTAAGCCCTTCCTGAATCTTGGTTAAGAATAAGTAAAGAAATAAGGTACAAGACAAAGGTGTTAGAACAGCACATACTTTCTGGGCTTCTAAACTCTTCCATTTTTATTTGTGGACTACTGTGTGGAACTTCAGAATGGCATTTTCCCACTGTCCATTTGGAGTACAATAAGACAAATTAATACAAATCAAAATAATATGGCAGCAGCGTCACATAATTTGTGTACACTGATGTAGTAACAGATTTAATTTAGTGCAGCTTTTGAGAAGTCTTTTGTTCTTAAATTTATACAGCTGCTCTCCAGGGCTAAGCTGGCCAGTCTCTCAGCCTTCAGTATCTTGCCTGATTCCCTTTTTATTTCTCTTGACTGGCTGAATGAATTCCTCATCTGCGGTGCACCTTAGTTTTCTTTTGAAAAGTGAGAAGAAAGTACACACTCCTGACTAAAAATGTGAGGCAAGTAAAAATAAAAGCAGAAGGGAGGCACTCTAAGCTCTCCAAAGGCAGATGCCAAGAGAAACAACATGCTTTGTCCACAGTCCTAATGTTTCCTATGAATAACTTTGAAAATTAGATCCTTTGCAGCTATAAACAGGGCTATGAAGTCTGGGAGTAGCTACTGGATTTGGCAGCAGTGGTCCTGAGGTGACCTTGGCAGAAATCCGATCACAGTGAGTTGAGAAGTGCGCAGGATGTGAGGGAGTGGCCACACAAATGAGGTTTGCGTGCTGAAGTGGTCTGCCTAGGAAGGGGAGGAGGGAGGGCATATGTCCTGAGATTGTGGGATCACGGAGGTTTTGTTGTAACAGTTGTTGATGGTCTTTTCCTTTTCTTTTCTGGCAGTACTCGGGGTTGAACCCAGTGTCTGGTGTATGCTAGGCAAGCGCTCTACCGCTGAGTTACATCCCCATCTCTTTTTTGTTTTATTTTAAGACAGTATCACGAAGTTGCCCAGGCTGGCCTTAAAACTTAGGATCTTCCTGCCTCAGCCTTCCAAGTAGCTAGTATTACAGGTGTGCACTACCATGCCTGGCTTTGTTGGTGTTTTCTAAAAATGAGGGAAGGCGTTGAGACGTAGAAAGAAACCAGTAGAGAGGGGACGATTGATGGTATAGTACAAAGGGGAATGAGATCTCTGCAAAGGCTGAAAAGGACAGGTTAAAAAACTGGTAAGTACCTACCACATGCCAGGTACTGTCACTGGGGAACGTAGCATTAAATTTAACAGAGTAGACAAAAATTCCTGCCCTCAAAGAGCCTATATTCTATAACAGAAACCAAAACCAGAAAGGTATATAAGTAAAATATATGGTATTTAATATAACTAAATCTAATAGGAGTTTTTATCCACTATTTAAAAAAAATTTTGGGGGGGGGTGCTGGAAATTGAACCCAGTGCCTTGTATGCACTAAGCACATGCTGTCTACCACAGAACCATACCTTTGGCCCCTAAAACAATTTGTATTTTTAAAAGACTCCATCATGTATAGAAAGGTTATTTTTTTCTTACTATCTCATACTTTTACTATTATTTTCAGCTGCATTTATGTGCGTGCATATATTGGATCATGATATAAAAAGAGGTTCTAGGGGTTGGGGATTTAGCTCAGTGTCAGAGCACTTGCCTCGCAACCACAAGGCCTTGAGTTCAATCCCTAGCACCCTACCCTCCAAAAAAAAAAGAGGGTCTAGAAACCTGGAACCCTCTGAGAGCACAGGTGGAGCTACTAGTAGCTTCTGATGGAATGAGAAACAGCTTTCAAGTTGTAACCTAAAGGGAAAGGTAGGGGATGGGAAGAGATGCTGCTGACTTTCGAAGTCTGAAGGTAGGAAGCTGAGTGACCCTGAAAGGTGGGAGGGAGTTTGTGGGGCAGAAATGAGGCTGGCAGAGGGTGGAGGAGGAGGGTGTACAGGCAAGGCAGTTTGTATGAACCAGTGTGACTATGCAGTCAGTGGAAACTGAGACCCGGTGAATAATCCAGCGTGGATGGCAGGCACCCTCCGTTATTGAATCTGCCTTTGAATTTTCAATTCACTCGGTTCACTAACGTTTCTGTTACTGCCCTTTGTAAGTTGGTCCTGCATTATTTTCCACTTAAGAGTTTCATAGCCAGTCTTTGTACTACTGCCAAATGGTCTTTTTTTTTTCCGTATATTTTTTCCATTTTATTAGTACAAATGTTTGTAATTCTTGCAGTTTATAGTCATCCTGGGGAATGGTTTGTGTACATATGACAGCTTGTTTTTGTTTTTTTTTTAAATCTCCTTCCACTTCCCTCCCCACTCCTGCTCTGTTCTCCAAGCACCTTTTTCATACCTGTTAATACTATTTGTCTTAGCACATGTTATGGTTTACAATGTTTACATTGATTAGGGTTATTAGGTTTCCATATATGGCACATCTTTATTCCTCTCATTTCCCCTTCCCCTCTCCTTTACTCCTGTCCTTGTTCCCTTGGGCCATTTCCCTATTGTACAAAATATTTTTTGTAAGGACATGTTTGCAGTATATAATGATTATATTCATTGTGAGGAGTTGATACATGTACATATCTTAGTTCTTTTTACATCCCTTCTCTTTCCTTCCCTCAGGGCTGAATTCTCCCATCCTCTCCATCCCCCCATTATCTATCTATTATTTTGCTCTTTATTTATATTTTGAGTTTCTCATATAAGAGAAATGCTGTGATATTTAAGTTTGTGCATCTGATTTATTTCACTTAACATTATGATGTCAAGATATATCCATTTTCCTATAAATTATGTCTGTCCTTCTTTATGGAAGAGTAATACTCTACTGTGTATAAATACCACATTTTCTTAATTTATTCATTTTTTTTCCTTAATTTATTTATCTTCTTGATGGACATATAGGCCACTACCAAGATGTAGCTTTTGGGAATTGTGCTGCTATAAAGATGGGCATACATGTATCACTGTAATATAATGACTTTAACTCAGGAAGTTTCCTACAAAGTAAACAGTGGAGTTGAATGGAATTTCTTGTTTAAGATTTTTGAGGAATCTCCATACTGATTTCCATAAACTAGTTTACAGTCCCACAAACAATGGAAAAGTATTCCTTTTTCACAAGAGCCTCACCAACATTTGTTATTGGTTGGTTTCTTGATGGTAGCCTACTTTCTGGAGTCAGATGGAATCTCAATGTTGTTTTAATTTGCACTTCTCTTTAGCCAGAGATGTTGAACATTTTTTCATATATTTATTGGCCATTTTTACCTCCTCTGCTGAGAAATGTCTATTCATTTCAGTTGCCTCTCTTTTGCTTGGATCTTTTTAATTTTTTTGACTTCTTTATGTACTTGGTATTAGTCCTTTGTCTGAGGAGCAGCTGTTAAATTTTTTTTCCCATTTCGTAGGTTGTCTCTTCACTACATCAGTTTTTTTCCTTTGCTGTGCAGGAGGTTTTAATTTGTTTTTTTATTTTTATTTTCTTTTGCTAAGAACATGTATTAGTACATTGTATACATAATGATCATATTCAACATGGTTATTTTGTACCTGTACATGATATATCCTGGTTTTCCCCCCTCTTCCCCACCCCTCCCTTCTATTGCCCCACCCTTCCCTATTCGCAGCAGGTTTACTTACATTTTTTCCCTTTCTCCTTTCTTTTCTTTTTCTGTTCCTTCTTTTCCCTCTTCTCCCTATTTAGTTCTCCTCTCTTTTGCATGCTTTTTTTTTAACATAATATCTATTATATCTCTTTGTCCTTATTTACACTTATGGTTTCTCATATCAGAGAAACAACTTGATGTGCACTGATGAGTATTTGATTTATTTCACTTAAGAGTATGTTCTCAAGGTACATCCATTTACCTACAAATGTCTCTAGTTTATCCTTTTTTATGGCAGAGTAGTACTCCATTGTGTAGAAAAAACACATCTTCTTTAGCCATTCATTAATTGTTGGACATTTAGGTTGTTTCCAAGACTTAGCTATTACAAATTGTGTTGCTGTAACTTTTTTTTTGCTTTTTTTTTTTTGTTGTTTGTTTGTTTTGGTGCTGGGGATTGAACTCAGAGCCTTGTGCTTCCAAGGCAGGCACTCTAGCCACTGAGCTAAATCCACAGCCCAATTCTTTGCATATTCTAGATGTTAGATCTTTGTCTGAGGGAGAGCTGGCAAAACTTTTTTCCCAGTGTATGGGTTTTTGCCCCACTCTATAGGTGATTTCTTTTGCTGTGCAAAAGCCCTTTAATAAGATGTGGTTCCAAGCATGATTCTTTGTATTGTTTCCCATGCAGATTGGGTTCTGTTCATAAATTTTTTTCCTACACCTATGTCTTTGAGAGTTCTTCCTATTATATTCTCCAGTACATTTAGTGTTTCTGTTTTTATGTTTAGATCTTTGATCCACTTTGAATTTAGCTTAGTACATGGTGAGAGACATGTATCTAGTTTTAGTTTCCAGCACATGGCAAGCCAATTTTTCCAGCACCATGCATTAAAGACGTTATCTTTCTTCCAGTGAGTATGTTTGGCTCCTTTGTCGAAGATGAGGTATTTGAATGTGTTTGGAGTTGTTTCTGTATCTTCTAGCCTGTTCCATTGGTCTTCGGGTCTGTTTTTGTGCCAGTACCATGATGTTTTTATCACGATAACCTTATAGTATAATTTCAAGTTGGGGATTGTGATGCCCCGTCTCTTATTGCTGTTGCCCAGGATTGCTTTTGCTATTCTTGGTTTCTTCTGGTTCCAGATGAATTTCATGATTGTTTTCTCTAATTCTGTGAAGTGTGTTATTGGTATTTTGATTGGAATTGCATTAAATCTGTATAGTAATTTAGGAAGTATGGCCATTTTCGCTATGTTGGTTCTTTCTACCCAGGAACACGTGGTATCTTTCCAATGTCTGATATTCCTTTCAATTTCCTTTTTTAGTGTACTGTAGTTTTCAATGAAAAGATCTTTTACTTGCTTTGTTACATAGATTCCTAAATATTTCATTTTTTTGATGTGATTGTGAAAGGTATATCTTTTTTTATTTCTTTCTCAGTGAGTTTGTTACTGGTATATAGGAATACTATTGACTTTTGGGTGTTGACTTTGTATCCAACTACGCAACTGAATTTAGTTACATCTAGAAGTTTTTTGGTGGAATTTTTGGGGTCTTCTATGTAGAGTATCATGTCATCCATGAATAATGATAGTTTAATGTCTTTCTTTCCTATCTTTATTCCTTTTATTTCTTTCTCTTGCCTGATTGCTCTGGCTAATGTTTCTAGAACTATATTGAATAAGAGTGGTGATAGTGGACAACCTTGTCTTGTTCCAGATTTTAGTGTGAAAGCTTTCAGTTTCTGACCATTTAGTATCATGTTGGCCATTGGTTTGTCATAGATGGATTTTGTCAGATTGAGATATAGACTGTCTATTCCTAATTTCTGACGAGTTTTTTTCATGAATGGGTGTTGGATTTTTTTGAATGCTTTTTCTGCATCTATTGAGATTATCATGTGATTTTTGTCTTTGATTCTGTGGATATGGTGTATTACATGTATTGATTTGTGAATGTTAAACCATCCTTGCACCCCTGGGATGAATCGTACTTGGTCATAGTGTATAATCTTCTTGATAATTCATTGCATTCTGTTTGCTAGTATTTTGTTGAGAATTTTTGCATCTATATTCATTAGGGAAATTGGCCTGTAGTTCTCTTTTTCAGTTGAATCTTTTTCTGGTTTTAGTATCAGGGTAGTGCTTGCTTCCAGGAATGACTTTGGAAGTACTCCTTCCTTTTCAATTTCATTAAAGAGTTTGAGGAATAGTGGTATTAGATCATCTTTGAGTTTCTTGTAGAATTCAGCTGTGAAACTGTCAGGACCTGGGCTTTTCTTTGTTGGCAGGTTTTTAATTACCTCTTCGATTTCAATGGCTGATATTGGATTATTTAGTATTCTTATGTCTTCTTGATTCAATTTTGGTAGTTCATATGTTTCTAAGGAATCTGTCCATTTCTTCAGTGTTTTCCATCTTGTTTGAGTATAGGTTCTTGAAGTAGGTGCTGATGATCCTTTGGATTTCCGTAGGGTCAGTTATGACTTCACCCCTTTCATTTTTTATTGCATGGATTTGGTTTTTTCTGTCCTTTTTTTGATAAGATTGACTAAGGGTTTGTCTATTTTGTTTTAGTCTTTCAAAGAACCAACTCTTAGATTCGTTGATTCTTTGTATTGTTTTCTTAGTCTCAATTGCATTAATTTTGGCTCTGATCTTAATGATTTCCTCTCTCGTATGAGTTTTGGGTTTGATTTGTTCTTTTTCTAGATGTTTGAGGTTCAACATTAAGTTGTTTATTTGAGCTCGTTCTGTCTTCCTGATGTGGGAGTTCAACGCAATGAGTTTCCCTCATAGCACTGCTTTCATTGTATCCCATAGGTTCCGGTGTGGTATTGGCATTATCATTAAACTGTATAAATTGCTTAATTTCTTCTTTAATTTCTTCTGTGACCCAACCATTGTTCAGAAGGATGTTATTTAGTTTCCATGTGTTTATGTGGTTTTTTTGGTTTCTGTTACCATTGAATTCCAGTTTTATTGCACTACGGTCTGATAGGATGCATGGGATAATTTCAATTCCCTTACATTTACTTAAACATGCTTTATGAGCTAGTGTGTGGTCTATTTTGGAGAATGTCCCATGTGCAGCTGAGAAGAATGTGTATTCTGCTGTTCTGGGGTGGAACCCTCTGTAGACAGATATTAAGTCCATTTGTTTGCAGATTTGATTCAGTTCTGATATTTCTTTGTTAATTTTTTGTCTAGTTGATCTGTCTATTTGTGACAGTGGAGTATTGAAGTCTCCCATTATAATTGCATTAATGTTTATTTGCTCTTTCATGTTCCTTAATATTTGTTTTATGTAGCTAGGTGCACCAATATTTGGTGCATAAATATTAATGATTACTATTTCTTCCTTTTGGAGTTTTCCCTTGAGAAGCATGTAGTGACCTTCTTTGTTCTTCTTGATCAGTCTTGGTTTGAAGTTCACTTTGTCTGAGATTAGGGTAGGTACTCCTGCTTTTTTCTGGGTTTCTATTGCATGAAATACTGTTTTCCATCCTTTGATTTTTCAGTCTATGAATTTCCTTTTTTTTTTTTTTTTTTTTTTTTGGGTACCGGAAATCGAACTCAGGGCCTCATGCTTGTGAGGCAAACACTCTAAGCACTGAGCTAAATCCCCAGCCCTATGAATTTCCTTTTGAGTTAAATGTGTCTCTTATATGCAGCATATTGATGGATCTTGTTTCTTGATCCATTCTGCTAGTCTTTTTCTTTTGATTGGTGAGTTGAGACCATTTACATTGATGGTTACAGCTGTTGTATATTGACTTATCACTGTCATAGATCTTTTCTATTTTTGGTTCTGTGTTCACCTCAGTTTAACTGTTTGTCTTGCCTGGTGGATTCTTTTTATTAGTATCCTTGTAATTTTAGTTTCCTTTTTCCTTTTCTATGATATCCTTCAAAATGTTTTGTAGAGGTGGTTTGGAGGTCATGAATTTCTTCAGTTTTTCTTTGTCGTGGAAGTATCTTATTTCATTGTTGAATTTGAAAGATAATTTGCCTGGGTACATCAGTCTGGGTTGGAGATTGTTTTCTTTTAAGGCTTGAAATATTTCGCTCCAGGCTCTCCTTGATTTAAGGGTTTGTGTTGAGAAGTCCACTGTGGTTCTGATGGGTTTACCTTGATAGGCGATTTTTTTTTCCCCTCTAACAATTTTCAGTATTCTGTTCTTTTGTTGAATTTCTGAAATCTTGATTATTATATGTTGTGGTGTAGATTTATTTTGGTCATGGGCAATTGGGGTTCTATATGCCTCAATTATCTGTATGTCAAGTTCTTGTCTCATGCTTGGGAAGTTTTCTGTCATTACTTCTGTAAATAATCTTTTTATATCCTTTACACTGTCTCCTTCTTTTTCATTTGCTTCAGTCAATCTTATATTCTTCTTTGCATCATCCTGCAGTTGTTGTATTGATTTTTCATAGTCTCTATTTTTAAGAAGTTTTCCTTTTCATTGTCATGAACTACAGTCCTGTCTTCTAGTTCTGAGATTCTGTCTTTGCTTTCATTTAATCTGCTCCGTATACTTTCAGGGAAGTTTTTGATTTCTTTGGTATCTGTTTGGATCTGTTTCATGGGTTCCATTTCTTTCCTAAATTGAGTGGTCAAGTTTTCCATTGTTTTTCTAAACTCTTCTGTTTGTTTTAATCTGTGTCTACGTTAAGTTCACTAAGCAGGTCTTTCATTATGATCATCATCTCTCTCTTAACTTGGCCAATTATTTGTAATCTGATATTCTCTATATCTTCAACCATCTGTTTTTTAACTTCTGCTACTATCATTTCTGAAAGTTTGGTTGGGTGTTTTCTGATTTCCTCTATTTCATTGTCCTCTGGATTTGTTCTGGGTGGCCTGGGGTGTCTGGGGTTGTATTTTACTTCTGGGTCTCCTCATTTTCATTGTGTCTATACGTATTTCTCCCTTTTTAGTTTCAATGTTGATTTTTATATTTTGTTTTTGGGAGGTTACTTGCCAAAATCAATGTTTTCCAAGGAGAAGTCTGTTCTTTCAGTGTCTTCTATGTGGTTCTTGGCTTTTGTGTCTGTCTCAGGACCTTGGACTATGTTAATGATTATTACCTCAGTATTGCCATATGAGAAAGTACAATGGGTTATAACCTGTATAACACCCTTGTACATTAGCAATAGAAATAGTATTAATTCCACTCATGAAATTAACCGACTGTGGTAACTATTAACTTTGTATCTTTAACCATAGGAGCAAGGTCAACACAGTTATAAAGCAGAATTCAATATAAACCAGGAATTTGTATGTAGTAGGTTTCCCATTAATAAAGTGGTTTTTACCCTGTATGTAGGGAGGGATTATAAGGGATAGGGAAAGTTAGCGAGGTCAACGAAGAGAGTTCTAGTCAATGCAAGACTTAAGGATAAAAGGATGTTACTTAAACTTTGAGAAACTTGTATAGATAGTATATGAAGAGTGAAGGGTGGAAGTAGTGGGTCAAACCATGTAAAATCTAGATAATATTCACTCATGAAAAGTGAAAGAGAGAGAAAATGAAAAGAAAAAAGAAAAATCAGAGCTGTTGGTTGAGGAAGGTGAGAGAGAGAAAAGGGAGTAGAGAGAAGGAAATATATTAGCAAGGCAGGAGTTAGTAAAAGTAAAAGCCTAAACAACAATAACAACAAGAAAAAATAGGTAGAAAAGAGAACACTTCAGACAGGTAACATAATGAATAGTAGAAGGAATAAAGAAAAGGAAAAACAAAACAAAATATATATATTGTTATATATACATATACATATATATAGTGTGATTTCTCTGATGTCCACCATTTTGTGGTGGTACGGAGGCCAAAACCTGATTCTATGCTTCTTAGCCCCAGTGGTTAGTGTTGTGTACTATGCTGATCCTGGCCTCCAGGAGTGGAGTCTGGGGCAGAGTTTTCAACCTGCAGCTCTCTAAGAGATCCTTATTGGCCTGCCCATGTCTCCTTACCCTTTATGACTCTAAAACTTTCCTCAGTGGTGCAGGTACTGTTGGCTCTACTAGGTAGTGATGGCTTGGACCAGAAAAGAAGACAAGAAGAAGAAAAGTAAAAGAAAAAGAGCAAGAGAGAGAGAGAGAGAGAGAGAGCGAGAGCGAGAGAGCGAGAGGGAGCGAGCGTGAGCGAAGTTACTTGAGTTTCACACTGCTGGTGTGGTGCAGATCAGCAGTGCTGGAGCACACGGACTGGCCAGCTCAAACCTTCCAGTCTCTTGGGTTCAAAGTTTTAATTTGATAAAATCTCATTTGTTGATTTTTGATGTAATTTATTGTGCAGCTGGAGTTCTGTTCAGAAAGTTCCTGCTATGCCTGTTTTCCCTATTTTATCTTCCATCAGATTCAGTATTTGTTTTAATATCTATATCTTTGATCCATTCTGATTTTAGTTTAGTACTTGGTGAAAAATATGGATCCCTGTCTGAAGCTATCTCCCATGACTGTCTCTCACTCAGTTACTGTGGGATGGTAACATTGGGAATCCTAAAGTAAAGTTGTTAGTTGTCCTGAGTCCCAGATTTAAATAATCAACTCCTTCCCTAAATGGTGCCTGATCAAGCTCTGGTGGTATGGTAGTCTCTCATGCTTGAATCCCTCGCTGGCTGTTGCCTGCCATATAGCAGGAGACCCCTTGGGGCAAAACCCCACACTGTTTTTGTACTTCACAAAGGTTGTTGGCTCTGCTACATTTCTACCTGGATCTCCCAGCCTTGGGCACTTACCTTGCTTCTTGGGAGCCTGGTTCAAGCCCAGAGAGCCTGGAGAGAGTCCAAATTGTTTCTGTCTTTTTTCTGCACTGTGGACTGTGTTTTCTTTTCTTTCTTTTTTTTTTTTTTTTTTTTTTTGTAGTGCCGGGGATCGAACTCAGGCCCTTGTTGGACTGTGTTTTCAACTTCTCTGTACTTCTAAATTTTTTCTTTCAGTTCTCTCTGGATTCCTGGTGATCTCCTTCCCTTTTGTTCTTTGCCAAATTGTTTTTCAGTGTCCATATTCTGGAAATCAGAGAGGCTAAATTTTGCTACTCATCACCACCCTGCCATTTTCTTTCTCCCTGCTAGATAGTCAATAAATTACTGCTGCAATTTTTTTGTCCCTCCATGCTCACTTAAAAATAGCAAAAACTTCATAGTCCCCATTCCATGCCATGGGTACTTGATGATTTCTCTTATCAATAGATGTATTTTGACACACATAGGGAGAACAGTCTTGAATTCAGGCTGGGGCTGTTTTATGGATTCGTTGAATCCCAGAAGGAAGATATACTTTGTGTCAAGGGTTCCCGAGGGCACCCCAGGGTTGCAGATTCTTTAGGAGGACTCACCAAATAACCATGCTCATGGGTAGGATTTATTATGGCAACAGGATACAAAGCACAATCAGCAAAGGGAAAAGGTACATAGAACAAAGTCTTCAGAAAATCAGATATTAGCTTTCAAGAGTTCTCTTGTAACACAGCAAGTCACACAGAAAGAACATACTTTCTTTAGCAACTAATTATGACAACAGGTATGAAATGTTATCTGTCAGGAAAGCTCATTAAAGATGCAGTCTGGGGTTTTTACTGGGGGCTGGTCACATAGGTACCCACTGCCTATCATGTGCCAAAGTTCCAGACTGGTTGAAGGAAGCTGGGTTCAGCTTACATGCATTGTACAGAAGTTTAGGCACAGTGAATCACTCATTTCTGGGAACAATCAGAACCTCTTGAAATTCAAGTACCATCAGGGCCAATCTTGTAAACAGGCCTTTCTATGGAGAGCAGTCTCAGGCCTGCTGTGTTAACCATTTTCTGCACATTATTTGTACTTAATGTGATTCTATAGGATGGAGAAGTAGCTTCAGGGAAACGGGAGTGGTGTGGGTATAGGTGAAAGGAGAAGTAAAGAGGATGGGGCTTCGTGTCCCCTTTCTATCACTTTTTTCTTTAATTGAGGATTCCATGGAAGAGTTTATGTATAGAAAAGATTTTGCTATTAAAATAGTTTGAAAGTGAAATGAATCTCATTTAAACAGAGAGATGAATTTCAAGTATTAAACAAAACTTTTAAGAAGGGGTCATCCATTTGGACTGAGCTTCTGTATCAGTGCCCTTCAGACCAAACCAAAATGAAATTACACATGCTAAAGTTCCATATCATCAAGTCAAAAGTGTGTACATGACCTTCCCCGAAATCAAGAGACTTGGCCAAATTCCCGAACAAGCCAGTTCTAGCCACCATAACAAGGAAGTCTCTGGCCTCTACATTGACAATAACTTGGAAACAGCTGGTCCACTTTTTGTTTTCTCTTTCTGTTTTCCTCAGCCCTTCTGGGTCTGTGAACCTAATCTCCTCTGCTCAGCTCATCAGAACACCCTTTCTATTTTGTGGAATAAATAGTTACCCAATTCTAAAATCTCAAAGAATGCCAGCTAAGGGTCTTACCAGGTTGCACATAATGGCCTGGAACTTGCAATCCTCCAACCTCAGCAGCACCCCCAATCCGAGTAGCTGGCAATACAGGCATGCGCCACCACAGCTGGTACTATGATATCTTTAAATTTGTTGGAATTTCATCTTTTGACAGAAGGAAATTGTTGATGAAATCACATTTCTATTGGTGGAAGATATTTTAGAGATTGTGGTAATGGTAAATTGGGGACAGTGGAAGCAATTGAAGGCAGAAAGTTTACTGTGATAGCTCAAATGAGAGATAACGACAGCATGAGCTGGGTAGGTAATAGGAGGAACAGAAGGAGGCAATAGAGACAGGATGGAGTAGCCTGACGGTTCATTGACTGAGAAACTTGCTGAACGGTAGGGAAACAGGTGTAGGAAGGAGGAAAATAAATTCTTATTTCCCTGAGACTTCTTTCTTCACTGACTCCAGAAATTAAAGAAAATGGCAAAAAGAATGTTTTTCTCTGGTTGTGATACTGTCAAATCTTCCAACACCAACTGGGTGTCCAATAGTTCAATTTTGACATTATCTACTTGGAAAGATAGTATGTCCCAAATGTCCCCACTTCACATGCCAGCTACAAATGGCTGCCTCACCAACTGTTGTGGTTTGTGTCTAGATGTCCCCCTAAAGCCTCATGTAGAAAGAGGTGACTGGATCAGAGGTGACTGGATCTAGAGTGTGTGATGCTCAGATTAAGGGCGTGTGATTACCAAATCAATCCACTGATTGGTTTGGCATGGCCATAATTCTACCAGCCTGGATAAGATGTGAGGTACAGGAATAAGCTCTTTAGATCCCTTTTGCTCCCCTTGCCTGCCTTGCTGCCTTCTGCCTGTCTGCCATGCCACCCTGCTTTGGATCCAGCTGATTGTGGATTGAAATCTCTACGAACTGTGAGCTAAATAAATCTTTCTTCTCCTAACTTTGGGTGTCAGGTATTTTGTCTCATCAATGAGAGAAAAGTAACTAAGACACCAACCAACACTTCAGCCCTGCTGACTGCAAATTCAGGGGTTCCCATAACCTCCCTCTTCTTTAGGTTTGATAATTTCTATAATGGCTTACAGAACTCCAGAAAAAAAAAAAACAACTGATGTTTACTGGTTTATCATAAAAGAACTCAGGAATAGCCAAATGGGAGAGAGGCATAAGGCAAAGTATGGAAGAATCAGGCCATGCTACCGTCTCAGCACCCAAATGTGTCTGCCAACTCGGAAGCTCTGAAAGTCTTGTTTGAGTGTTTCTGGAGTGGGAATGGCAGCCCTGTCTTCTCTCCCTGGCCTTCTGTGGAGGGGTTGAATGTTCCAATCCTCCAATCACTTAATATTTTTGGCCTGCCAGCTCCATTTTAAAGCTATCTGAGAGCCCCACTCTATGTCACCTCTTCAGCGTCAACTCAGGTGCGAGGGAAAGAGGTTCCTTAGGCTAACGGAAAACGTTCCTATCACTCAGGAAGTTCTAAGGTTGGTTCTAGGACCTCTGTGCCAAGAACCAGGAACAACGACAAAGTTTATTTCTTATTGGGCCACACTGGCTAATGTTTCTAAGTACTGAAAACCTTTTGGGAACTCACTGTCTGCTCCCTGCTTCAACATTGAACTCTGGCCTCATCCTTGTTTGTTTGAGCCCCAGTGTTCAAGAGACCCTTAGATCCTCTTTTGCAGGCCTTCAGTACCCTATATTAGCTAGGGTACAATTGAAGCTTCTGTAACATAGAGACTGAGAAAGACTGCTTTAAAAGCAAGAGAGAAGTGTAATCCTTTTCATAAAAATCCAGGTAGGTGGTCCAGAGCTGGCCTGACAGTTCAGCATTGGTGGAGACCAGGGCTGCATTGCTTACTTTACTCAGCATTCTGTGTGCACCTATCTGGTTGCCCCCATTGGCTCTTTGAAACTGGTTCACCGCACTTTCACTTCAGTTGTGGGGAGGAAAGTAAAGGTTCCTTCTATTTGTGTTGCTTCCAAAAAAATAGGAGAGGAGGCTGGAGGAATAACTCAGTGGAAGAACATGTGTTTAGCAAGACCTTGGGTTGTGCGAGACCTTGGGTTCCATCCTTAGCACCTAAACAAACAGGCAAGCAGACAAACAGAGGGAGCCACCTGCCTAGTAAATCTTCCCCAAATAAGGAATGGAATTATTATCACTTCTTTGTCTTTTGGCTGAGATCAAGTGTAGGAATGGGATTTTTTTTTTTTTTTTTTTTTTTTTTTTTTT
>PVJO010004577.1:0-31732 GCA_004026905.1 Hystrix cristata | reverse complement strand
GATGGAGCAGTTAAAAATGTAAACACTTTATAAAAAGGATTCTGTGCAGTGGGATGTAGTTGTAAAACAGCTTGAAAATATCCCACCAGTTCTTCCAACAAGTTCTATTGGTTTCCACTCCTGATCTTTTTATGCTCCATAGCTTTCACCTTTATGGATTCAAACAGCTTCATAATTAGATTATTTATTTAAAAATGCAGTTCAGGGGCTGGGGATTTAGCTCAGTGGTTAGAGTGCTTGTCTTGCAAGTACAAGGCCCTGAGTTCGATCCCCGGCACCAAAAAAAAAAAAGGCACTCCAGTCTAAAAGAAAACTTCCAACCTTTCTCTTTGCAGTTCCAATGCAGTGCCAAGCTATCCCTTTCCTCTAGCTCAAGCCTCTCTGTGGGATCTGCAGTGGACAAGGGGGTGTGGTTTGTTCTCCTTTTCCTCCTCTTCCTTTCTCTGCTTGCCTGCTTTCTCTGGGCCACAGTGAGAGGGATGAAGATATAGGGTAAAATAGAGTCTTAGTTGCCCCGCCACCGGTTGGGGTTTTCATGTGGTAGATGCTGACCTTTCAGCTCTTTGTTAAGGAGGATACTATGTGTTCTTCAAGACTCTCGTGGGGACCTCCATGCTGCTCCATTATATGACTCCTACCATGACTGTGGGGAAAGATCTCTCACCCTTCCATTCTGCTGGGATCCCCTTGCCCTTGTACTTACCCTTCTTGTGTCGGGTCCTCTCAGGACAGCTTTTACTGGATCACCTTTTGTAGTGTCCACTTAGGCCATGAGAAGCGTGATATTTTGTTTTGTAAAATCCCTGCTACATGGGGAGCTTTAGTGAGTCTCCTACCTTTGGACCTCTGCAGGCACCAAATTGTCATTGTCTTGTACACCTTCCTGACTCTAAGGATGTGTGCTGGGTTCTTCCATTAGTTTTTCCACACTCTGCCTTGGTAGCTGCCTGTGAACTTCCTCACCTAAGTGTGCATCCAGCTGAGGGTTGGAAAGGGGTGGGGATCTCATTTTACACTCAACTGTAGTCTCTCTGGATGCTTCTCTTGGGGACACCCCCCCCAGCTTCCAGTACATGCCATGACATAAAGCCACAACAGTTCTTATCCAGCTAACTAACAGCTTTCTAGCTTGTTCACTTATTTCAGTCCCACTTTCAGTTTAGACCTGTTTTTGCCTATTTTTTTCTTTTTAAGTAATTCCTACGTGTGTGTGTCTAGTGCCTCTCTTTAGTGTGTATGGGAAACTTGCCCCCCCATCTTCAACTTCAAACTTTTGCTGAAATTCTGCTATAGCAAAAAAAACTCTCATTCCTGTATATATCCTATCACAGAAGCCAGTTTCATCAGTGGTGTCATTTTTAAATTGTGAAGGATGATAGTAGTAATGAGAGTTATAAGCAAGTGCAAGGCCATGAGTTTGACCCCCAGCACCAAAAAAAGAAAAAAAGAATTACAATATGGTTCAACCTAAGACTTTTTTTAAAAAATTGACTCGCCACCAGTTTCTCTGTTCCCCTGACCCAAATATTCTTTTGTTGTAAGGTCTTTAGAAAAAGGCACCATATAACATGTACTAGTTGTAGTTTATTTAAAACTCCGATGAAAGTAATTTCACATTTTAAAAAGCAGTTGAGGGCAAAACAAAACCAAAAAGAGGGCTAAGATTTCAAAGTATAATTAAATAATGCTATTTTTATATAAAGTAAAAGGCTGCTCTTGTGTTAATATTTTTTGGTTGAGAGGAATAGAGATTCTTTTAGGTAACAGGATGAAATGAAGATTTAGAACAATATTCCATGTGAAAACGTCAAGGAAGGGGATGTCCGTCGTGTAGCCAGGCCTCACAGTGTGCTGTTGGTGTTCGTGCAATTCACTCTCTCCATCTGTTTGGGCTGCTCTAGCAAAATAAGGAATGCTGATGTGCCAGTTATTACAGAAGGAAATTTGGGATAGCAGGTTGTCCAGTGGCAGAAGATCTTTATCTGCGAGTTCTTAATTTTGGTAAACAAAGTTGAGGAATTTATGGACTTTGATTTTGTTTTTAATGCAGATGTTTAAATATTCATTATGGTAGACTTATATTTTTCTCATTGTAGTCCTAAGAAACTTGCTGTAAGCCTATGCTATCATATTCAAATGTACCTCCTGCACAAAGTGCCAGATTTATTAATCCATGAGAAAAATCTAGTAGCAGCGTATCAGGCTACCTTTATTTACCTACATAACATTGTTTTCACTAATAAATATTTGAAGAAGTTATGTGTAGATGATTATGCCATCTGACCAACAAACTATGAAGACTGAGCATTTATGGACTCTTCACTTTTGTTATCAAATAAAACTTCACAACCAGGTTAATGTGACACATTTAATGTATGCATAATTGTTATTGTTCCGTGAGGTAATTAGGCATAAATGGTAAGTAGTTCATGTAAATCACTATAATTAGAATTACTTTAACACAGCCAAATCAAGCATTTCTAGAGTCAGGGAGAGAGAGAATTAAAAAGAATATGGAGCTATTCTGCAAATCTCAGATTTCATTAATCAGGGGTATGAAGGAGACCAGGTTTTTTCATTTCTTGGGAGGAAACTTCATAGCATATTTGTAAGGAAGTGAGATTTGGGGTGCTGTATTAGTTACCTTTCTAGAGTCAATGGTTTGCAAGAGAACAGATTTAATACAGGACATTTACAAATTACAACATTCACCCATAAGCCAAATGCAGGAAGAGTGCTGAATGTCTGTCTGTGCACCGGAGACTCAAAAAGATCCAGTCAAGGGCTGGGAGCCCACAGCATGGTCCCATGTACGTGTGTGTCTGCAGATGATGGCTGAAGAAATTTTTAGTGGAACCAGGATACTATGCTAGCTGCAGAGATGAAGACCAGAGCTTCCCTGAAGCAATAGCAGCCATCCTTGACGACAGCAAGACCTCAAGCTCCTTCTCTGATGAGCACAGCCAAGTCCCCTTCAGGAGAACCAGCTGCAGCAGAGCTTCTCCTGGGAAACAGCCTGCAACTATCTTCTGCTGTTGTTCTTTATGTTGTATTAGCAACAGTCCTCAGGTGGATCCTCTATGCCCAGAATCACACCAACTCAGTCCAGCTGGGTGTTCCAGCTGAAGTTGACCACAATAATAAGTCCACCACAGGTGCCATATAACAGTATTTTGGTCAGTAATGGACTGCATGTGCAACAGTAATCTCATAATATTATAATGGGACTAAAAGATTCCTATCACCTGATGATATAGTAAGCAAACCTACTGTACTGTGATCATATAAAAATACATACCATTGTATACAGTACCTAATACATGATCATCAAAATAAACACCTTTTACTGATGTATGTATTCACGGCACTATACTCTGTATATTTTTGTGTATGTGATGCTGAGGATTGAACTTGGGGATTCACACACGTTAGACAAGTTTTCTATCCTGAACTATATCCCAGCCATTTTTATTTCATTTTGAGACACTCTCATTGAACTGCCCAGGCTGGCCTCAAATTTGTAATCCTCCCAAGTAGCTGGGATTACAGACCTGTGCCATCATGCCTCAACTCTACTGTACCTCTTATCGTTATTTTAGGGTGTACTTTTATTTATATAAAAACAAATGCTGGGGATTGGGGATTTAGCTCAGTGGTAGAATGCTTGCCTAGCAAGCACAGGGCACTGGGTTCTGTCCCCATCACCCCCCAATCTCCGTCTCCCAAAACCCGGATGCTTACCATGGAATAGTATATGCTATATTACACTGGCAACAGCCTCATACAGCTTGTGTTTGCTGAGTCTCTTAACTACAATGAGTGTCTGCATTGAGTAACTTTTACCATTAAGGTTTGTATAAGTATACTCACTCTATGAGTACACACACACAACAAGAAAATTATGTAATGATACATTTCTTAGAATGCTTTCCTTAAGCAAGGCATAACTGTACATTAGTTTTTTGTTTTTGTTTTTGGTTTTTTGCTTGTTTTTTTTTGTGATATAGAGATCGAACCCAGGACCTTGCATATGTTAGGCAGGCACTGTACCACTGAGATGCTTCCCTAGCCCTGCAATAAACACACACACACACACACACACACACACACACACACACAGAGACACATGACAATTTAAAATGTATATTTAACAATTGTTTTATAATTTAAATAAATTTAAATATTGCATAGAGAAATGGCTTTGCCATTTCCAATGTATCCAGTTTCTGAATTAGTCATACAATTTCAATATTATGTAAATAATTTCAGTATTCCTATAATAAACTGTTAATCAAATTAAATGTGATTCTTACTATCTAAATAATATAAATGTAAAAAATGTACTCAAGATGAATATTTCAAGAAAATTTATTTATAAAACACTTCTGAGTTATTACTTTATAAAGCTTCCATTTAAGCCAAAGCACATCTCTGAAATAATAGCTATTTTTGAAAAAAAAATTGAAAATTCAGAATTTTTTTTAGTTGCCTGGATTTCTGTTCGATACCTTTTCATGGACTGTAATTGTTTGCTAAATTGTTTGCTCATATTTTGTATCATTTTGTTTATCTTAGTTTAGCTAGCTTTTTTTTAATTTGTGTCTTCTCTAAGCACACTGATCATTTTGTTAAGTCCATTATCTTTAGTTATATCATCTTTGAGCTCATGGAGTACCTCATTGAGCCTTTTTTACCCCCTCTTTTATCACTTTGTATAATTCAGCTGTTTGACTTTTGATTTCTTCCCCATCAGTGACCCATGGATCAACTTGGGGGGAGTTGGGTGTTTTTGGAGAATTTTGTTGCCTTATTTTCTCATGTTACTATTTTGGGGGAGGTTGAGATTTGTGGGTTGGTTACAGCAGAAGGACTTTGTTGCATGTACCCTGGGCATGGCTAACTATAGGCCTTTGCCTCTGTCCCAAGATCCCACCTCCTTCATTAATTTGGGGATGGGAGGGGTACAGTGTAATTGGCCCGGCACCTAGTTCTTTGCAAATGAACCACAGTAAGGTTGATGTCACCAAGACAAACCAGATATTGGCATACAGTAAAAAGCATTTTATAGCAATAATTAAAGCCACCCTGGCAATAACATGAAATTAATAATAATAGAGTTAAAGACAAACTGGATATTGACGTACTCTAAGAACCAATAAAAACTACCACTGTACCACCCTTAACAATAAAAATGAGATCTGCAATAATAATACAGACATTGTTATGGTTTGTGTCTAGATGTCCCCCCAAAGCCTCATGTGGTAAGAGGTAGCTGGATCTAGAGTGTGTGATTACTAAATTAGTCCACTGATTGGTTTGGCATGGTTCTGCAGGGAGCAGGGGTGTGACGCTAGGATTAAGAGTATTAGGATTAAGAATGGGAGTACTGCCCACCCTAAAGACAGGTAGTTTGGATGAGATATAAGATACAGGAAGAAGCTGGTTAGCAAGCTTGCTTGCATCCCTTGCTGACTTTGCTGCCTTCTGCCTGTCTGCCATGCCCCCCTGCCTTGGACCCAGCTGATTGTGGAATGAAACCTCTACAAACTGTGAGCCAAATAAACCTTTCTTCCCCTAACTTTGGGTGTCAGGTATTTTGTCCCAGCAACGAGAGAAAACCTAACTAAGACATACACCAAGATAAACCAAATATTGGCATCCAGTAAATATCTGCTAAATGCAACAACTATTCCTCCATTAATAATAGAAAAGGATTCAACAATAATAGCACAGAGTCAACTAAATATCTAAAATTAATAAAACTTAATAGTATTAATAGCTGTGTGTGGTGGCACATGCCTGTAATCCTAGCACTTGGGAGACTGAGCCAGGAGGATTGCTGTGAGTTAGAGGCCAGCATGGACTACATAGTTCAAGGTCAGCCTAAACTGCATAGCAACACCTTGTCTCAAAAAATCTAAATCAAAACCAGAGTAGTAATATTAATAAAAAATGGAGGAAGTGAAGGAAGGCAAGAAGGAAGAGAGAAAATTGAGAAAGCATCCTATTCAAGAATAAAAGAAAATGAATAAAATTAGATAAAAGTAACAAAAAAGAACAAACATGAAAAGGAAGGTAAAAGAAAAAAAAAGGAGCAAAAGAAATGAAAACAAAACCCCCACAATCACCCCCCAAAAAAAGCCAATGAAGAAAAAGAGAAATGAGTCCCCCCCCCCAAATTCCTCTCTGCTTTTGAATGAGTAGTTTCTTTCCAGGATCTGCAGTGTTGGAACCCACCATATATGGGGAAGAATGATGAGTCGTAACTAAGTCCTATTTTATTTTATTTTATTTATTTTTTTTGGTGCTGGGGATTGAACTTGGGGCCTTGTGCTTCAGAGGCAGGCACTCTAGCCACTCCAAATTTTGACGTATGAACACCTAGTCCTGCCCTATCTTTCCTGGTAGGTGTGGTCCAGCCACTCCCAGTTTCCAGTTCCCTCTGTGGGCTCCTGTCATGGTTCTCTCCGCCTGGCTTTCATGCCTGTGGGTTTTGAGATGTGCTTCCACTGCTCCGCGGTGTGCAGTCCAGGGTGAATCCAAGTAGACACCACATCACTGGCCACGAGGACTTTGAGTTAGAGGAAGATGTGGAGAGGAAAGCAGAGTAGCGGAGGTGAGAATCTGAATGGAGGGGAGTGAAAGGGTCCCCTCCGAAGGCCAGCCCTGCGAAGAGTGACGGAGCAAGGGTAGGCTCCTGGCCAGATGCTGGATTTGGAGAAGTTGTCTGTTGTGAGTATTTACGTTCTAGGAACTTCATTCTTGCAAAGCCAGCAATCATTTCGTCTAGTACTGAATTATTTAATTTCCCTTTTTCAATGATCATTTTCTAAAATTTATTTCAGTCTGAAAATCAGGGTTGTACCCACTGAGCTCTTTTTCCTGGTTGCCATCGTGCTTGCTATTCCTAATGATTCTCTGTGAAGCTAGCAGCTGAGTCTCTTTTAATCATATTAAGGTTTTTAAGAATTAGACATTTTCCTGCAATGCATTTTATTTTGTTTGTTTTTTGAGACAGAGTCTCGCTATCTACCCTAGCTGTCCTTGAACTCACTATGTAGTTCAGGCTGGCCTCGAACTTGCAGCAATCCTCCTGCCTCAGCCTCCAGAATGCATTTCTTAAGTTGAGTAATAAACTGATTCTGCTTTATACTGGATTTTTAACTGAATGAACACCTGTACTCCAAACCAAGAGGACCATAAAAGAAAAAGTGAGCAGTCCGCATTTGTCCAGTCTCTCCCTTGGGGTGTACAGCTATCAGGACTTGAATGCATGCTTCAGGCCACACTGCTAGCTGCCTACAGCTTCTCCCGGAGAAGCCTGAAGCACAGCTCTGGGGTGGCGTGTACCCCTCATGGTGATGAAGACCACTACAGAGTTGTCCTCAGTTGCCCTTGCCCCACTGATGCTCAAAAGGCCCCAGACTATTTCTTCCTGAACCCCACTGGACACTGGGTTGACTTGGCCGTAGAGCAAGTGTGAGTGCTGGTGTCCTTTCCTTTAGTTTCTTCTTGTTCAGTCCATTCTTTACACCTATCAAGAATGCTATTTCTAACACATACTTCTGATTATGCCACTTTCCTGCCTAAAGCTTTCATTTCCCTCGGGATAAAGTACAAACTCATTAGCATGTTGTACAAGGCCCTTGAGAATCTGGTCCAGGCCTTTTGCCAGCCTCATTGATTGTTGTTCTCTGCTGGCAATTAAAGGACCAGCTAGGATGAGCCACTTGATTCTTGAAAAGACTGGGTCCCTGTTTGCCTCTGGGGCTTTGCTGAAGCTCCCTCCCCATCCTTTTGTTATGGCCTACCTCACGCTGCCCACTGGTAACCACATGCTCCTCTGCTAAAAACTATCTTTGTTTTCTTGATCTTTCGGGCCTGTAAAACCCAGCTCGCTGCCTGGCATAAGATAGTTGCTCAATACTCAGTTTGTAGACCAGCTGAAGAATCAGTGAATAACAAAACCATCACTAAAGACTCCAAACTTGATTGTGGTGGCTGTGGGCCCACCCATGTGTCTGTGTGAGAGTGTATGTGTCTCTGATTGGTCATATCTGGTGTCTTTATGGATGTGTCTATGTTTGCATTCTCTCCTTAGTGTCAGATTTTAGTTAATCTAGAAGATACTCGGAACACTACTTTAATTTTCTCATTGAAAACCTTGTCAGAATTCAGAGTGTAGGAAATTTTCTATGAGCGGAGTGAGTTTTGGGATCTTTTGAGGATTGTGCTTGTGCCCTGGACATCCCATCAAACTGGTGGTGGACTGGGTAGACCTGTCCTAGCCTAACTCCACCTAAGCTAACTAGAATCAGAATATCCAGTGGGAGACAGCAAGGCAGTTTTCTGGAGAAATTGCCTCCCATCATTTGTTTCCCAGTGCCACAATGGGCACTTACAAATGTTTGTTGCTTGAATGCATGTGGCATTAAAAAGTCATTTGCATCTTTAAATTCAGTTATAATTAGAGAGTAAGCCATTTCTGATGGTAGTTGTTTTGGAGTTTTAAAGCCCCCTTTATTTAGATACTTAAGTAGGCTTAATTATACCAGCAAACTGGACTAATTGATGTACTTTATGTTAGGAAGGTTCTTTTGCAAATCAGCTAAAGACTAACATTTTTTTCATTTAAAGAGAATTTATGGCTGCTAACATATAGTTTAGTTTTTTAGTTTTTAGAGGTCTTCTTAGAAACCTGACGTAGTCTACTTTTCTCGGAAAGTAGTCCATGTGGAGAATGATATAATGCCAGTTTTTAAAAGATGTAATTATGTTCAGCATTCCAGCTGGAATCATTGTCTCTGATTCTGTCATCTTAGGAGATAATAATGCAATGCTGGGGGGTATGGAGAGAAATAGGAAAAGTAGTATTCCTGCATTTTAAACAAATTGGAAACAACTCTTTTTATCTTAATAGTACCACCCTTATTATATAGTTGTCCTAATGGAAATTATGCTAGAGTAGCAGGTGGATAGTAATCCAGAAAGGCAGAAGACATGCTATTTTTTTTTTTTTTGTTTTTGTTTTTGTTTTTTTGAGATAGGGTCTCACTAGGTAGACTGGCCTTGGACTCACTGTGTAGCCTGGGCTGGCCTTGAACTAGAGGTGATCCTCCTGCCTTAGCCTCCTGCGTGCTGGGATTACAGGCTTGTGCCACCATGCCCAGCTAGGACATGCTATTTTAATTTATAATTTTGATGAGTATCACCTTGGATCATTTTTTGATGCTGGAATTTTAATACTATGAGGACAAAAGATAAAGTTGGTATCTTTATTTCATTATTATTATTATTTGGTACTGGAGATCAAACTCAGGGCCTTGCACTTGCTAGGCAAGCACTCTACCACTTGAGCTAAATCCCCAACCCAAGTTGAAATCTTTAAATGAATAATTTGGAATGGCAGCTTTTAGTTTGCAGTAGTTAAAGGAATAGTTTGGGTAACAGTTTTGAAAACAAATGTCTCAAATGTAAAAATGCAGATTTTTTTGGGAGGAATTCTAGGTTTAGTTCAAAAGTAAAATAATATAGTAATTTGTCACCTTGCAAATGTTGTGGGTTTTTTCCAACTTTGAAAAATTTCAACAATATATGTAGATCCACTAATAGTTGACAGTTTGCCACATTTGTTTTATCTTCTTTCTATATGTATTTTTTCTTGAGTCATTTACAAGTTGCAATATCGTAACACTTCTAAATACCTCACATGTATTTTCTAACAAGGACATTTGCCTTCACAATTGTTTTAGCAGAATGATACACAATACATTTAACACTCATGTAATAATATTATCTAAAATAGGGTTGTCAGGTTTAGCAAACAAAAGATACAAGATGCTCATATAAATGGGAATTTCAAATAAATGGCAAGCAGTTTTTTAGTATATTCATGTGCCATGAAATATTTGGGATATACAAATAACTAAAAAAATTTATTGTTAATCTGAAATTCGGATTATCTGGGCATCCTGATTTAACTTTGCAATCCTAAATATAAAGCCAACATTAAAATTTCTCCAGTTGTTTTAGAAGTGTATGTGTGTACACTATACATGGCATTTGATTTTATCTCATAGATTTTTGACAGAATAATGATTGAATATTTACTTTAAAAATACAAACCTCTTATCCTGAAGACTCAACACCTATTGGTGCTGCCTTGTGGAGAGTATTTGGATCCTGCGATAGAGCCTGTGACTAGATCAATGTGGTCTTGAGGGAGTCAATTCTTGCTCTCTGGACTATAGTAGTTACTCCAGAGCATGTTGTTATAAAGTGACTTCAGCTTATGGCTTTCTCTTGCTTCCTTTCTTGCCATATTTTCTCTCAGATAATTTCCATATCATTTTCAGCCATTTACTTTCATGAACTGTGGTCATAACATATTCTAATTTAAAATTTATTTAAAATTACATACATAATGCCTATATATGTAGGTCCCAAGTAGTTGGGATTACAGGCATGCATCACCATATCTGGCTGATTTATTCTTTAATTCTATTTATATTAGCAAAGATCTTTTCTCTCTCTCTCTCTTTTTTTTTTTGAGACAGGCTCTTGCTTTGTAGTGCAGGAGGCTGGCCTGGAACTCACTTTGTAGCCCAGGCTGATCTCCAACTCACGGTGATCCTCCTGCCTAAGCCTCCTGAATGCTGGGATTACAGATATGTGTCATCATGCTCAGTGATCTTTTTTCTTTTGAAAATAGATACTTTGATAAATGCTTTGCTTTTTTCAGGCTGCTAATGTGGCCCAGTGAGGATGCTTTAAATTGCAAATAACAGAAAACCCAACTCAAATGGCATTAGACAATCTAAGTAGTCAACTGGCTCCTACAGCTGAGAAGTCCAGAGCTGACGTATACTTCAAGTGAAAAATATCAGGGTCCTGGCACCATTTCTTTGAGATCTTCTTGATTGCCCTTGTGTATATCTTGGCTTTGTGTTCAGTTAGCAAGCCAGCCTCATATCTATGCGCATCTTCATTAAAAAGAAGACAATATCTCTTTCTCCAGCCATTGAACAGCAGAGCCTTGCTTGAGGGACTTGGGTCCCTATGAACTCTACCTTGTTATGGGGGATAGAGCTCAGAGTGGGGTCATTCCAGTTTGAAGTCTTAGCTGCTGTGCTGATAATCAGATAATCTTGATTGTCTCTGGAAGAGAGAATGTAATGAAGAGTGGGTCAGCGTCTTAGTTACTTTCTTGTTGCTGGGACAAAAATGACACCCACAAGTTAAAGGAGGAGAGGTTTATTTTAGTTTACAGTTTGTAGAGGTTTTAGTCCATAGTTTGCTGGCTGCAAAGCAGGTCGGCATGGAAGAGGGGCGTGGCAGAGTAGGAACAGTCCATGGCAGAGCAGGTGGGAGGCAGCAAGCAGCAAACCTTCCCTTCTTTTTCTATTGGTTGTTTGCCACCCACACCCAGGGTGGGCCTTTCCGTTATCCACACCCAGAACTGTGCTAAACCCAGAGGACTAATCCACTTACGACACACCCATAATCCAGTATCACACACCCCCTGATCCAGCCACCTCCCAAAAGACCCACTTATGAGTACAGCAGGCTTTGGGGGACATTTAGATATAAACCATAACAGGAGGGAAACTATAGTTATATTTAAGGATAACTTTCATAAGGAAGATGTGCACCTAAAATAATTTTTAATAGTATGGTATTTCTACTGAAACCTCCTTGTCTCCTTGTGAGATATATATGTACGCCTGCACACGTGTGTGTGTGCGTGTGCGTGTGTACACGTGAGTTTTGACAGAGTTTTACCATGTAGTTCAGGGGGACCTTGAACTCTGTGTAGCCCAGGCTGGTCTCAAAATTGCACTGATCCTCCTGTTTTAGTCACCATGCCCACCTCTCTTTTGATATATTTAACTTTTTTTTTTTTTTTAAATTTTTGAGGCAGGGTCTTGCAATATAGTTCAGGCTGACCTTGAACTCACTATGTAGTCCTGGCTGGCCTCAAACTCAGGGTGATCTCCTGCCTCAGCCTCTAAAGTGCTGGGATTATAGGAGTGCACCACCACACCCAGACCTCTCTCTGTTACTTTTGAGAGACTTTTGACTGAAGTTGATTTGGCCATGGAAAGATACTCCACAGTATTCTAATGCACTAAGAACCCTAGGTCCTTAGACTCAACAGCCAATTTTTTTTTTTTTTTTTTTTTTTTGGTACTGGGAATCGAACTCAGGGCCTTATGCTTTCGAGGCAAACACTCTAACCACTGAGCTAAATCCCCAGCCCTCAACAGCCATTATTATGTCAGTATTTCCTCAGGGTGTTTTTCAAGCCCTTGTTTGTGCACAGCTGTGACTAAAGTAACAAACGTTCATTTTAGAACCAATGGCTGACTTGGAAATATCAGACTTAATGCCTGGGTTAACTCAGTGCATATGGTCTGCAAATTTTCTTTCTTTTTTTTTTTTTTTCCGGTGCTGGGGATCGAACTCAGGCCCTTGTGTTTGCCAGGCAAGCACTCTAATCACTGAGCCAAATCCTCAGCCCCTGGTCTGCAAATTTTCTAGTTGCCCACTTTAAACTTTATTATTTCCTCTTTTTCTTGTCTTTATTAATATAAGCATTTAAATAACTATTGTTGACAACAAAGAATAGTCAGCAAATGAATTTGTAGATCTATAAAATACTTGTTCAAGTAGACTTTTTGGTTTGATTTCAGATTTTTGGATCTGAAAGTGGTAAAATGTATGATGTGAAATTCAATCAGGATTGTCTTTATAAACCTTTCTGTCCCACAGAAGAAACAACAGTTCTTATCTCTAATTTGGATTTGTTGATGATTGTACAAATTACCATTCTAGAATTTTACTTTTTGTGGGTTATTGTGGACAAGTCATTTAGAATCTTTGAGAAAAAAAAAAAAAGGAAAAAAAAACCTCTTCAAGAATGATTTTTCTTTTTCTTTTTCTTTTTAGTTTTTTGAAACAGGGTCTCACTATGTAGTTCAGTCTGGCCTTGAACTCCCTGTGTAGCCCAGGCAGGCCTCGAACTCATGACAATCCTCCTGCCTCAGCTTCCTGAGTTCTGGGATTACAGGCATGAACTACCGTGCCCAGTGAGAATGATTTTTCTTAATATTCAGAGATGGATATCTGTGGTCTCATCAGTATAAAAATTACGTGATAGATTAAATTCATTCATAAGAGTGAGGCTAATTTCCATTTGCTAGTAATCTGCAATAGTAGTAGAGAGAAGATGTTCTAGGCTTGTATGTATAAGTATAGAGGCAAGATGCTTGGCAGCTATCTACTCCTTTCAGACCCAGTGTAGCTTGATGTTCATGCAGCCATATTGCCTTGGCTCTTCTACCTGGCAGCTATGGTTTCGTGGAAGGAGACTTCATATCGGGGAAATGGTAGTGCTTATTCTGCAGAAGTGAATTGGCTTTGGGTGATGGTAATTGGGGCAGTTTACCGTCTCTTTTGCTATTCTTGGTCCTTGGAGTCATCAGAAGAGTTAGGCTAACAAATCAAGGAACTCAGCAAAAACCAGTATCAGGATTGAGGGGAAATTTTTATGAGCACTCCATTTGGTTTTTCTGTGTAACCTATATACAAATATCATGATCTTCATTTAAGTGTTTAATCTCAGAAGATTACTTATTTCTCACCATCACCTGCAATTCGTTAAGGCATAAATTTAATACCAATTTTTTTCTTAGTATTGTATTTATAACATGATTCATTGTTGTTTAGCAACACGTGGGAATGAATTTATGAGGTTGATTTCTGCCTAAAATTTTGGCAAATGACACTTCAATATATTTATGGGAACAAAGTACTATTTTGATACATGTGTACATTGGAGAATGACCAAGTCGAGTGATTAGCATATCCATCACCTTAACCTGTTAGATATTTGAAATATTTGATACATTATTATTATTTTTTGGATACATTATTATTAACTATAGTTACCTTGCTGTGCAATGGAACACCAGAATTTACTACTGCTATCTAACTGTAACTTTGTGCTGGTGACCAACTTCTGTCCTTTCCCAGTTCATGCCCCTGCTCTCAGATTTGGGTAACCACAATTCTACTCTCTATTTTCATGAATTTGACTTTCAAGTTTCTACATGTTAGTGAGATCATGTGATATTTGTCTCTGTTCCTGACTTTTTTCCACATTTTTTATTAGAACAGATTATTTATGCAGATTGAGTTTTATTTTGACAGATTCGTACATGCACGAAACGTACTTTAATCATTCTCCCTATTACTTTCCTTGCCCCACCCTTTCCCCTAGTTTCATATGTTTTGGGGGGCGTTTCAATGTGTATAACTGTTTTGATCACATCCTTTCTTACCTACTGTTATATCCTCTCTTTCTTCCCTTCCTCTTGCCTAATAATAGTCTCCATTCTACTTAACTGTCTTCTTTTTTAGATTCCATGTATGAGGGGGTTCAATATTTATCTTTCTGAGTCTAGCTTACTGTGCTCAACGTGGTGATCTCCAAATTCATCTATTTTATGCAAATAAGAAAATTTTATTCTCTTTTAATGGCTGAATAATACTTGATTGTATTTATGTATACCACATTTTATCTATTTATCCGTTGATGGGCACCTATATTAGTTCCATATGTTGGTTATTATATTATTGTACCATAATAAGCATGGTTATATAGGTAACTCTATGGTGTCTGTTTTTAATTCCTTTGGGTACATACCAAGGAGTGGTAAAGCTGAATCAAATGGTAGACAGATAGATTGATCGATTGGTTGATTTATGATACAGAGTCTTGCTATGTAGTTTGGGCTAGCCTTGGACTCACTATGTAGCCCAGGGTGGTCTCCTAAACTTCAAGCAGTTCTCCTGCCTCAGCCTCCTGAGTGCTAGGATTACAGGGGTGTGCCATCACACATGGCTCTATTTTAAATTTTTTGATGAACCTCCATATTGCATATTGATTTCCATTCCCAGCATCAGTGCAGAGGGATGCCTTTTTCCCTGCACCTACACCACCTTTTTTTTTTTTTTTCATGCTTGTTGAGAGCCATTCTGACTGGGATGAGGTGGAATCTCAAAGTTTTGCTTTGCATTTCCCTAATGGCTAAAGATACTGGAACGTTTTTTCATATACTTATTGGCTATTTGTACTTCTTTTGAGAAGTGTCTGTTCAATTCCTTTTCCTATTTATTTATTTGGGCCAAATTAATATTTTTCTTTTTTCTTTCAGTCAGGATCTCACTGTGCCCTTCAGGCAGGCCTTGAACTCACTACATAGTTTGGGCTGGTTTCAAACTCATGGTGATCCTCCTGCCTCAGCTTCCTGAGTGCTGAATAACAAGCCTGTGCCACCATGCCTGGCGTGCACATTTTTTGAGTTATTTAATTGTTCTTCATGTTAAGTTTTTTGAGTCGTTTTTGTATTCTAGGTATTAATTCTTTGTCAGGATAGTGGCTGGGAAAGATTTTCTCCCATTCTGTAGATTATCTTTTCACTCTGTTGATTGTTTTCCTTGCTGTGCAGAAACCTTCTAATCTGATGTAGCCCCATTTTCAGCACTCATTTTTGAGTTGGTCCTGGGAGGCAAAGTTTTACCTCCTGTCCTCTTAGGGTCTCTGGCTGGGCCTGAAAATTCAATTGACATAAAACAGATTAATGGGAAGGAGAAAAGCCCATAGATTTTTATTTTATTTTAATTAATTAATTAATTAATTTAGGTGCTGGGGATTGAACTTAGGGCCTTCTGCTTGCTAGGCAAGTGTTCTACTACTTGAGCTAAATCCTCAACCCCCAGTCTGTAGATTTTCACATGTGCATGAGAGCACCTGCAAGAAAACAAGGAGCCAAAAAGCATAAAGGCCCACAGCTGGGTGTGGTGGTGCATGCCTTAATCTCAGCATTTGGGAGGCTGAGGCAGGATGATCGCTGCGAGTTCTAGGCCAGCCTGGACTGCACAGTGAGTTCAAGGCAAGCCTGTGGTGCAAAGTGAGACCCTATCTCCAAAAACAAAATGGCCTAAGTGTGGTACTTATGTCCTAGGTTGAGCAAAAATAGCAATTGTTGTAACTAAAACATATGGTGTATTGGTTAGGGTTCTCTAGAGGAACAGAATCAGTAGGAAAAAAAATATATATATATATATATATAATAATACCAGGAGATTTATGAAATAGTTTTGCACAGTCACAGGCAGGAGAGTCCACAAGGGCTGTCTGTACACTGGAGAGTTGCTCAGTCCAAGAAGCTGGAAGCTGCAGAAGAAGGAGGATGCAGCACCAGTTTGAGACCGAAGGCCTGAATGCTCCCCAGAGAATTGCTGGAGTGAGTCTGTGTTGAAAGGCTAGAGGAACTGGAATCTGATACCCAAGGCAATGGCAGCAGCAAAAGGTGCACCATCAGGCAGAATGGAGCTTTTCTAATGCAGGATGATTGCCTCCTTTCTCTTTCATTCCATCTTGGCTACAGCCGCTGGATGGGGCCACCCACGGTCAGGGTGCTCTCCCTCCCTCAGTTTGCTGGCCCACACACCAGTCATCTCTGGAACCACCCTGCAGATACACCCAGAAGTATGCTTTGCTAATCTCAAGGCATTTCTTAATCTAGTCAAATTGATATATCACGATTAATGGTTGTCACATATGGGAAGTAACTAAAATATATGAGAATCCAAAAGGAAGATAAGAGTTATTTTAGACAAGTGTGGTGGTGCACACCTGTAATCCCAGCACTTGGGAGGCTGATGCAGGAGGATATAAGTTCGAGGCTAGTCTGGGATATATGGCAAGTTCAAGGCCAGACAGGACTACATAGTGAGAGACTGTCTCAAAAAAATAAGTTATTTAACAAGGTTCATTTGTATAGATTTCTCTTGGCCTTGACTCTACATCTCCATTGAGAAGAGTGTTTCTTTCCTCCTGGTATAGGCAGGGCATCTTTCACATGGGAGTTTCCTCTTCTGCTTTTCAGGAAGGAAAGGGGAGATCAGGGTGCCCTTGCACCTGCTCTTTTTTCAAGCGTTGTTAACTCAAATTATTCTTTATGCTCAATTGATGTATTTTAGAGTGGCTGATTCTGCCCTTCAGTGTCTACTGTGTGTGTTTGCCATGGGTGCTAAGGTGGTTATGTTGCTAGACCAACCATTAGGAGGTCCTACTATAACTTAGAGTTCAAACTTTAATAGGATATTTAGTATCTAAAACTATTTGGAGGTTTATTTACATTTTTTCATTTTTTCCCTTTCTCCTTTCTTTTCTTTTGTTTTACCTGCTGCAAATAGGGAAGGGTGGGGGAACAGAAGGGAGGGGTGGGGAAGAGGGGAAACCAAGATATATCATGTACAGGTACAAAATAACCATGTTGAATATGATCATTATGTATACAGTGTGCCAATACATGTTCTTGGTAAAAAAACAAAATAAAACAAACCAAAACAAAGAACCTATTTGGAAACTTTGAGGTCTGTGTTCTGTGTGGCAGCCTACCCAAAAGGCACACTGACAGAATGGACCTCTGCATGTTCAGTGTTGGCCTAAGAAGAGGCTTCTGGTGTTTTGGATGGGCAGAGCAGTTAGAAACCTATCTTTTAGGGGTGCTACAGGGGTTGGGGGGCTGGGGAGAAAGGCCGTGTGTGACTGTTCTCTATCAAGATGTCTGCTTCATCCTCTCCACTCCCTTTCTCCAAGCTTTCCACAGGACCTCTTGTTTCCAAGACCTCAACCTCTCCACCATCCACCATCTTCAGGGTAGCATCCTCTGGGGCTACTATGTCCTCTGACTTCATCATCTTGCTTCTTAGTTAGCCCTGCTTTGTAAGCATTTGAACTTTCAAAAGCTTGTTAAAATCTCTAGTCATTTGCTGTCTCCTCTCTGGTTCTGTCCTCTTTGTAACTTTTTAATTCCTTTACCTTTATGGGCTGTGGCTAATGGGTCCTCGGCAGAGGCATGATCTCGTTCTTCTCTAAATCATCTTTTTTAATAAAAGGGAAAATAATATATTTGGTAATAAATTAAAGCACTATAGAAATATAGTACTGTAAAATAATGTGCAATTAAAATTAAGGCCCTCTTATCATCTGTTCCCTTTCAGCTGTTCACTCTGGATAGTTTCTTGCGAGGCCCTTCAAAAATTTTCTAAGCCTTTACAGGCTTGTGTGTGTGTGTGTCTGTGTTTCTTTGTTTCTTATATAATGGGACTGCAACATACCCAGTGTTTTATATTTTTAAAAGCAACAACAGTAAACTTTTGACTTTATTTGGGGGAACATTGCACTTTTGGCTTTCTTTTTTTGGAAGGGGGTGGGGTGCTCGGGTTCGAACTCAGGGCCTAGCAAGGTAAGCACTCTACCACTTAAACTAAATCCACAGCCCCATTTTGGGCTTTCTAGTTCTTATAAGAGATACCTGTTTCTTTTTAATTTCTTTATATGAATGTCCCATAATTCAGGAGCTTGCATTTATTTATTTAGTGCTGGGAATTGAACTCAGAGCCTTGTGTGTGCTAGGCAAGTGCTCTACCACACAGCTAAATCCCCAAACCCTATTAAGTAGTTTTCAAAGTTTTTTTTTCTCCTACAATGCAATAACTTTTATTTATTTTTACTTTTATTTATTTATTTTTTTGGTGCTGGGGATCAAACTCAGGGCAATAAATTTTAATAGTGACATAGTATTCTATCAAATGAATATGCCCATATGTTCTGTTAGTATATTATACATGCATCTTAGTAAACATGCATGGCTATTCTTGAGGATAAATTTCTAGAAATAGAATTGTTCAGTTAAAGGGTGTATGTACTTAATATTCTGATGGACAATGCCAAAGTGCCTCAAAAGAGATTTCAGGCATTCATTTTCTTACCAGTTTATGAACATGCTTGTCTCCTTACATATTTGATAATTCTGTGTCATCTCAGACTTTTAGATTTTTGTCATGATATTTTATTTATTTATTTATGTTTGCAATACTGGGCCTTTGCACTGAGTTACATCCTTGACCCTTTTAAAATTTATTTTTGTTTTGAAACTTTGTGAAGTTGCCCAAGCTGGGCTTGAACTTACGATCCTCCTGCCCAAAGCCTCCCAGGGTGCTGTGATTACAGGTATGTGCCATGATGCCTGGCTTGTGATGTTTCAAATCACACATTTTTAAAAAATTTTGAATGAGATCAAGTATTCTTTCAAAAGCTTAAGCCATTTGCATTTTTATTGGTTTATTAAAGATCTTTAGAGAAGGATAAATTTTAGTCATTTGTATGAAAATAGATGTACCTTGAAACTCTATTAAATGAAAAAAATCGGACATACAAGCTTAAATATCATATGATTTCTCTTACGTGAGAAAGCCAAAGTAAATCAAGGAGAAAAATAAAAGGTAGATGATAGGAATCAAGGAGATAGATCTTTTGCAAATAGGAAGGGGACTAGAAGATGGAGAGAGGGGAAGGAGAGAAGAGAAAGAGGCACAAAAAGAATTAAGATGTTAATTTTGGGGGATTGTTTTGAGAGAGGGTCTTGCTATGTAGTTCAGGCTGGGCTTGAGCTCACTATGTAACCCAGGCTGGCCTTGAACTTGCCGCAATTGTTCTGCTTCAGCCTCCCAAGTGCTGGATTACAAGTGTGCACCACCATGCCTGGCAGGAAATTAAAATGTATAACGTACATGTACCAGCTTCCCATGATGAATGTAATCATTATATACTGCAAACATATATTAGTAAAAATAAAAATATAAAAATGAAGAAATACCTAAATAAAATGGGAAGGCCTTAAGAAATGGCTTCATTTGAGCTGCTGTACCTTTAGGCAGGGTGGCTTGTAAACAGCAAAAAGTTACCTCCCCGCAAAATAACTAAAAGCTCTTCATTAGGAAAATAAGTTCTTGTATGTAAAGTTGCAAAATTTTTTATGGTTTATTATTTGCCTTTTCACCTCTCTTAGCATTTTTTCCAAGAAGAAAATTTTAATTTCACTATTTTTGATGTATTTACTTTTCTCCTTATAGTTCCTGGGTTTATGTCATGCTTATAAAATGTTATTCTTAGCTGGGTGTGGTGGCACACGCCTGTAATCCCAGGATTTAGGAGGCTGAGGCAGGAGCATCACTTTGAGTTTGAGGCCAGCCTGGGCTATATAGTGAGACCCTGTCTCAAAAAGTGAAAAAAAAAAGATACTCTTCTTCAAGATTGTTAAAATACATAAGGAAGAAGATGTTTATAAAGGCATTCGTGAGAAGGATTACAAAACAAATGTAAGGGTCTAGGCCATGGTTTCTAAAAGAGGAGGCGGCTTCTGATATCCAGAGACTGATAAAAGGCTAGGCAGAAGAGGGACCATCTTCCTCTGTCATGGGAAGAAGGGGAGAAAGGGCGGATGAAGGTACAATTAAAATTGCTCTTCTGTGTAGGAGCCCCATGTCTTCTGCTTTTTCTTTGTGAAGAAGTAGGAGACCTCTTCTAAAAGTGATGGAGGAGTCGTAAGTTAGCTTGAAGAGAGCTGAGAACCGTCCAGAGAACCACTGGAGAGACAGAGTGAACTAATTGGGGGAACAGAGGTGTTGAGATGGTATGGGGGACCCATGTGAGGGTCCTCCCTGCAGGACTGCGAGGCTTTTCCAGCAGTCTTCAGTACTCTGCGTGAGAGCGATGGGAGAGTAGAAGGGTAGATGTCTTAGTGTGAGGTTTTTCTATTTTGGGCTATTTTTCCATTTTTTAAAAATAATTTTATTACCTTGTGATTGGAGTGCATTTGATTCTTTGGACTTTACTGAGATTTCCTTAATGGGTTATTATTATAGACCTCATTTGAAATCGTACCATGTGTTCTTTAATGTATTCTTAACTTGTTGCACATATAATATATATATGTGTAAAATTGCTTGGGCTTATTAATTGTATTGTTCAGATCTTTAAGAGGGGTGTGCCAAGGATGTGTGCCAGGTTTGGGTGTGAAAGATATAAGTAACGTGCAGTTTGCGGTCTTTGATGTGACTCAGTGGGCCTTGTAATTAGATGTACAGAAGTGGGCAGTGCATGAGAATTCCCCATACTCTACCCTGCACCCAGGAGATAAGGAAACAGCTGGTTGGAAAGTCGATATGGCTTACTCAGGTCACATAGCTAATAAACAGCAGAACTGGGGTTATACCCAGATACTTAGCATTCAGCTTCAGTACTCTTCTGCCATATCTTACGCTCAGTGGAGATGGGTGATAATTACTATTTTCCAGCCTCATCCTTAAACATACCATCTGCATATTCTAAATGACAGTATCTTTGGAACCTCATCAAAAACCCATTAGAAAAGGTGTCATCTTCTTACTTTATAAATTCCTTAAGATACAAGTAACTTATATTGCAGATTTTCAAATATGAGTCTGGTGTTAAGTGTGTGTATTTTGGGGATTGGTGGTTTATCCAAGTCCTGGCAGGAAAGAATTCACAACGGGTGTTTCAACGCCTGAACTAAGACAGGTATAGTCAGACTCAAGGGACAAACAAAAGAGGGTCAACACGGAGGAATCTGGTGACAGCTGGAGCTGCAGCCTGAGGAACAGACCACTTTTTGGTTCTGGACAGATGCAGCTATGCTGAGACATAGCTCTGAAAGCAAGACGGGACCAGAGGAGAAAGACAGGGTCACTTTCCATCTCCTCCCTTATTTCCGGCAAGTAATGCCTCCAATGGGCTGAACCAGCCAAGGCCAGCTGGCAAGGCCAGCATCCCAGGGTACAGAACAGGACAGAGGCCATCAGCAGGAGGGAGCACATGGAAAGCAGCACCAAGGAACAATGTAAGGGTGGAGTCCATGGAGACTGTTATAGGTATATATGATTTCTGAGACACAAAAACAAATTATAGGACAATAAAACATCAAGAAAGGAAAGTTAATGAAACTGAAAATTGGGTAAGGTGGGCAAAAATGTAAAATGGGAACATGTAAGTGATGTGGGTTCCTGTGTAAGTGACAATCACTTTGAAGAAAACTCTCAATTCTTCCTGAAATCACTCCCATTAATAGAGAGTTTAAAAGCTGCTTTAGGAGAGTGAGAGCATTCCAGAGTTCGCCAGACTCCATGCTGCCAGTGCTAGGACAGCCCCTGCCGCTGCTAGGCGGCGGCATCTGCTGGGCCACCCCTCTGCTCGCCGCCCGCCTCGCCGCTCTGGATCCGGTTTCCAGTGCCTCTTCCAGTCCTGGGCGACCCACGTTGGGTTTATGTCTTTATTTGGCAAAAACAAGCTGTTGTGCAGCCATTGGTACCTGTATTGGGGAAACATAGCATACAAGCAAGAAGCTTACAGCCTCAGTGGCAAAAATTTTTTTATGTCAGAGACTGAGAACTCTTGCAGTCGTTTATGTCATCCCTTCTCCAGACAGAAGATACCAAAAAGTTGCAATCAAAGATCTCTTCTTCTTATTGATAAAGTCAGTAATAAGCCAAAATGTCTGTCAATGTTAACCGTAGCATATCAGACCAGTTCTATCACTACAAGATGCCCCGTCTGATTGCCAAGGTTGAGGGCAAAGGAAATGGAATCAAGATAGTTACAGTCAACATAGTTGATGTTGCAAAGGCGCTTAATCAGCCTCCAGCGTATCCCACCAAATACTTTGGTTGTCAGCTGGGAGCACAGACCCACTTTGATGTAAAGAATGACTGTTACATTGTCAATGGATCTCGTGAGGCGAATAAACTGCAAGACATGTTGGATGGATTCATTAAAAAATTTGTTCTCTGTCCTGAGTGTGTTAATCCTGAAACAGATCTGCATGTGAATCCAAAGAAGGAAACAATAGGTAATTCTTGTAAAGCCTGTGGCTATCGAGGCATGCTTGACGTACATCGTAAACTCTGCACATTCATTCTCAAAAACCCATCTGAGAATAGTGACAGTAGTACAGGAAAGAAAGAAAAGGAAAAGAAAAATAGGGCAAAGACAAGGAAAATGGCTCTGTATCCAGCAGTGAGGCACCACCCCCACCACCCCCAAATGAAATCAGTCCTCCCTCACATGCTGTGGAAGAAGAAGAAGATGACACCGCGGTGGGGAGGATACCACTGAGGAAGCTCAGAGGTGCAGAATGGATGAAAGCAGTGATCATGCAAAAGTCTTGATGCTTAGTGATGACTTGGAAAGAACTGTAGAGGAGCGTGTGACTATCCTGTTTGATTTTGTTAAAAAGAAAGAAGAGGGCATTATTGACTCATCTGACAAGGAAATTGTTGCTGAAGCTGAAAGACTAGATGTAAAAGCCATGGGCCCTCTTGTTCTGACTGAAGTTCTTTTTAAGGAGAAGATTAGAGAATGAATTAAGAAATACAGGCGCCATTTTCTCAGATTCTGTCACAACAACAAAAAAGCTCAGTGGTACCTCCTTCATGGTTTGGAGTGTGTGGTGGCAATGCATGAAGCTCAGCTTCTCTCCAAGATCCCACATATCTTGAAGGAGATGAACGATGCAGACCTTTTAGAAGAGGAGGTCATCATAAGCTGATCAGAAAAGGCCTCCAAGAAGTATGTTTCAAAAGAACTTGCCAAAGAGATTCATGTCAAAGTGGAACCATTGATAAAATTGTGGAAGGAGGCAGAGGAAGAATCTTCTGGTGGTGAAGAAGACGATGAAGATGAGAACATTGAGGTGGTTTATTCGAAGACCGCCGGTGTACCGAAAGTCGGAACTGTGAAGTCTGACAACAAGGATGATGACATTGATATTGATGCCATTTAAAAGGATGGATGCAACCTAGCTTAACAGCGTAATGCTGCAAATTTTTCTCCGTTATCAGCCAGAAGTGCAACATGGATGTGCAAAAGCTAAAATGGCTTAACATCATGCTACGCTTTATACTAAAAATCTATTACTGTGAGTGGTCTGTAATTAAGCCCAGTGAGACATCTAGGGAGTCCATACACACATCAGTGAGCAGATGTAGTTTGCTTATTTATAGCATGTTCCTTTGGAAAAACTAGTGGTGAACATATTTGGATCACATTTATACCATTATAAAAATAAAGATTTGATTTTGGTCATTCTTCAGATTTTGGGCTCTGAATGACACTAAGTAATTGGCTCCTGTTTAGATTGTCACACTGTCATTCATCTTGATTGGGTCCTTGGAGCTTGTTAGATACTGCTAATTGCTAAGACTATACAGAGGTGTTCAGCAGAATGTAAACACAGACTAACTTCAAATCACTCTATTCAGCCATTTAGAAAGACAGTACTTTCAATGTTTTATCTCTAGTCCCTCAAATTGGTGTATGTAATTCTCGTGCTGAGGTAGATTGATAATCAGGTGGCAGTGCAACATCTTAACAGAGAAGTAAAAATAACCTGAGTCTCCTATAGATAATTTTTAAGAGCAAGTTTTGAAACTTGGAATTGTGATTTTTTTTTTAGTTCATGTACATTTGCCAGAGTTGTCTTCAGAGTCGTGTGCATCACTCATTGGATGAGCCAGGGAAATTACATATTAACAAACAAGTGTTCTATGTGTATGTACCAGTTGCTTTGTACTGAGAGAAAATTCAAGACTTTCAGGTGTGAGTAAATAAACTTAATTATTTTTGTTTGGGGGGAAAAAAAGCTGCTTTAGGGCATTTTCCCATACACAAAGTTTCATGATTTACCTCCCACGTGTGTTTCCTTTCTCAGGGAGCCATTGGAGGCTAGGCTGTATGCAAGGCAAGGGAAACACCTGGAGAGAAGTCACAGCCGTGGAAAGAGCAGACCGGAGAGGAGAGGGCAGGAAGCTTTGGGAGGATTCTCATGCCTCGATCATAGAGGATAAGTGTGTCAAATGTTCAAAGATTAAATAATTTGTTACTGAAGGAGTTAGAACACCCATATCCATAGCCACCCATGAATATCAGTGGACCCTAACTTTCATCATTGAGATCCCCAAAGATGCTAGTATGTTGCTCAGGGCGAACAATGAGACAATAAGTCATGAAGAGACAACACATGTGACACAAATGTTTACCCTGAAGCCTGTTATCTTGCTCTTCCCAATACTTGGCAAGAACCTTTTGACCCCCATGGATTTTTATATGGCAATACAGTACAAATCTGGCAATAATAAAAAGCTTCTTTAGCATCCATTTTACAGCTTTCTAAATAGTGTTACTGTTCTCCATTTGCTCCTCTGATTTTTTCCCTTAAGGTACAGATTTTTAAATCCTTTAAAATAATTTCAATAATTATGGGTAGACTGAAAATTTATTAGGAGAAAATTAGATTTCCCAAATTAAAATACTTAGAGTACAGTAGTCTCTCCTTATCGGTGGTTTCAGTTATTCATAGCCAACCAAAGTCTGAAAATAGTATAAAATGGAAACTTCCAGAAATAAATAATTCCTAAGTTTTAAATAATTTTCATTACAGTATATTGTTATAATTAGGGCTAGGGTCTATTTTATAATTATGGTCTATTTTATAATTAGTTACAACTATTTTCTTATTGTGCCTAATTTATGAATTAAACTTTATCATAGGTACATAAGTACAGGAAAATCATGTTCTATACAGGGTTCAGGACTATCTGAAGTTTCAGACATCCACTGGTGTTCTTAGAATGTATTCCCTGAGGATATATGGGGACAACTGTATATAATATCTTTTAAATAGAATATCTTTAGAGACTCAGTGTTGAGAAGAGCCAACTTATGTTGTCTAGCACAAGTTGGCCTCAAATGGTGCTGGCTGGCTGTGTCAGCTATTGGCATCTAGCATTACCTGGTGACATGAGGACTGCTAACAGAGCTGCACTTTGCCAATTCATGATTCTCATCTGAATTGAGCAAAAGAGCCCGAGGCTAATTGGCAACACCAAGATCCAGTCAGCTCCATTAATTTGGGGAGGGGAAGGTGCAGTATGATTAGTCCAGTGCTGGAAATGAACTGCAGTATTGTTGATGACACAAAAACAAACCAGATATTGACATACAATAAACAAGCAATTAATATGAGCAACTGTGCCACCCTGGTAGTAGCAACAAAATTAGCAACAATAATAGAGTCAAATATGAACTGGATATTGACATATCATAAGGACCAATAAAAACTACCACTATACCATCCTTAGTCATAGAAAAAAATCTTTAATTATAATATAAATGCAAAGACAAACCAAACATTGACATGCAGTGGATATCTATTAAATAAAACAACTATACCATCATTAAAAATAGAAAAGAATTCATCAATAATAGTATAGACTTGGCTAAAATCTAAAGATAAATAAAGCCTAATAGTAATATTAGTGAAGCTGGAAGGGGTGGGAGATGGGAGAATGAAAGAAATAAAATTTGAAAAATAAAAAGAAGATGAATAAAAAATAGTGAGATAAAGAATTCCATCAAGGAGTAAAAAATGTAATATGGTTAGATAAAAGTAACAGAAATGGAGAAGACAAGGAAGAAAAAAGAAAGAAGTCAGAGTGCAAAATAAAGAACAAACGGGAAAAATGAAGAGAAAAATAAATCCCCACCCCCACAAAATAATGGAAAGAAAAAAAGAGTCCAAAAAAATTCCTCCTTGTTTTTGAATGAGTGGTTTCCTTCCAGGGTGTACAGTATTGGAACTCACCAGATATGGGGGAGGGATACTGAGTCATCCCTAACACCTATTTTCTTTCTGCGCTCATGTTTTTGTATTTGAATGGTGAATCCTGCCTTGCCTTCCCCTAGGATTGTTATTCCGGCAGCTCCTAGTTTCTGTGTTTCTCAGCGCACCCCAAGTCACAGCTTTCTCTGCCTGCTTTTACCATCTTTGGGTTTGTGAAGTGCCCGTGCCTGTCCACACCCCTCTGTTCTTACACCCCAGCCCCCTGCTGGAGAACCTATGGCACGCTTTCGCTGGAGTGGGCGGTTTGTTATGGACAGCTCTGAAAGGTTTGCCATCACTGCCCTAGACTGTGGCAACTGTCCAAGCCAAGGCATATTCCTGCTCATATAGGAGGATGAGGAAGACAGACCACTGAGTTCTGTGCTGGGTATAGGGAGCGGGGCATGGGTTCAAGCAGGCCCCTGTACTTCCGGGGAAGCCCTAATACCTAGTGTGATTGTATTTGGAAATGAGACCTGGAAGCAGTAATTAGGGTTAAATGAGGTCATAAGGGTGGGGCTGATAGGATTAGAGGCCTTACAAGAAGAGACACAAAAGAGCTGGCTTTCTTGCTGTCTCCCCACACACGTACCGAGGAAAGGCTGTGTGAGGACATACAGTGAGAAGGCCACCATCCACAAGCCAGGCGGAAATCCCTCGCCAGAAGGCAAACCTGCCAGCATCTTGATCTTGGACTCGTCAGCTTCCAGAGCAGTGAGAAAATAAGTGTCTTTTGTTTAAATCGTGCGGTCTGTGGCAGCCTGTGCAGACTAGTGCAGAGACGTTCGTGTGGTTTAAGGGAATGTGTCTCATCAGACTTTGGGCTGCTGAGCTGTCGGAAGAAATGTACAGGGTAGTTTATCATCCTCTAGGCAGAGACTTAATGTTGGCAGTCACAACTGACTCCATCCCACTCCAGAGTTCTTTGGGAGTTTTTGAATTATCTCTCGCTACGTGTTCGTTCCTTCCCAGTGTGGCATATGAAGCTTTGAAAGCCTTTTAAGATGGCTGTGCAAGACATGGCTGAGTGTTTGAATGTATCTCTGCAGGGGCTACCATCTTCCATGCTAACTGACCCAGGGTGGCCCCAGCTCCTCTGTACCACAGGGACCAGGGTCAGGGGAGGGATGTAGAAATATGGCTTCTAGATCAAAATAATCCTCATTTAGAAATACATAGTGATACATGTATGTAAAAAGTCTGTTTATGCCAGATGTGGTGGCGCATACTTGTAATTCCAGCACTTGGGAGGCTAAGGTAGGAGGATTGCCACAAATTCAAGACCATCCTGAACTACATATACAGACCTTGTCTAAAAAAAAAAATCTGTTTGTAATAGTAATTTATGCTCCTTATAGAAAAATTGAAAATCTAACTATCAAGAAGAAAATTGAAATTACCAATGATGTTATTGTCTAGATGTATTTTCTTCCGGTCTGTGTGTTTGTTCTTGCACAAAATTGGGATTGTACCATGCATATCGCATTTATGTATCCTCTTTTCATTTAACACTGTGTGTCACTGATGTTTTGTCATGTCATTAATTGTTCATATGAAAATTTTAGTGACTTTTTAATGTATGATTTTTTTCACCCAAGTACATGAATCTAATGTAAAAATGAGAAGAATGGAGAAGGGCTGATTGTAGAACTTGATTTCCTCTTGTTCCACAGATTGCCAGATACTAAGGTGGGCTATTAGAGAAACCATGGAGTACTTTTTCTCTATAATTTAAGAGCAGATGAATTCCATCTAGCTGGGTTGGTTTTGGCAGCTGCTGAAATAGTGGGTCAATGCAACATTAAACACAAAAACGCAGTCACTAGGGTCATAGCTAGGACAAAATACCTGACACACACAATTTAAAGGAGAAAAGATTTATTTTAGCTCTTGGTTTCAGAGGTTTCAGTCCATGATCAGCTTTCTCCAAGGTGCGAACATCACTGCAGAAGGGCAAGGCAGAGGGAAGCTGCTTACCTCAGGCTTCCAGGAAGCAGAGCAACAGAAAAAGAGACTGAGAGGAAGGGGCCAGGGACCAGATATATTGCTCATACCTTCCTGACTCACCCAGACAGACCTAAAAGTGTGCTTTACTAATCTCCTAGGTATCTGTCATGCCAATCATGTTGACAATTCAAGATTAGCCATCACATCCAGCACTGGAAAGACAACTACAGGCAGGCAGCTACACTTGTGTCTTTCCAGTAGATCCTATACTGTTAAATCCAACTCTTTTCATCTCATGAAAGGAAAACTGAGGTCGAGAGAGTCCATGAGGCCATACAGAGAGGAGAATTCTGGCCCAGCCTCCAGTGCTGCATTCCCACTCTTTTTTTTTTTTTTTTTTTTTTTTGAGACAGATCTCAGGCTGGCCTTGAACTTACTATGTAACCCAGGCTGGTCTCAAACTTGTTGCAATCCTCATGCCTTCCCTTTCTTTTTTTATTACAATAAAGGTATTTTTAAAAAGACATATAACAAAGTAAGACACAAATACCTTATACCCACCATTCAGCTTCCAAAATAAAAATATAAATGAAACTTCCTGAGTTCCCCCCTCATGTACTGTTTTTCCTTCCAGCTTCTCTTCCAAGTGATGATCATTGTCCTGAATTTATTGGTCTTTGTGCCACAAAGATTTTTATGTCTCATACATATGTTAATTTTTTCATATTTTAAGCTTTATGTACTTATTCTTTGGGATCCTCCAAAGAATCTTCACCCTACATTTTTGTTTAACTTACCCATATTTTAACATCTAGAGTATTCTATACTGTGAACATTTTATAATACATCTTCCTATTCTCAGAGTTTTGAACATTTAGGACATTTTTACCATTATCTTGGCATAACAATGAATATTCCTTGTGTGGGAATATTGCCCTAATTCCTGGGCTTTGCCCGTCAAGCTAAATCACTTGCAGTGGTTTGTTCCTCCCTGGATATGTGTAGCTCCTTGCTGCACACCACACAGCACAACCCTCTTGTTGGTAAATTTTTGGTGTGCTACCATGAAGAAGGTGGAAGGGAAACAGCCATAGTGGAATAGACAAGTTGTCCCAGTACAACCTGGCAGGTGAAAATACACATAGAAAAACCCCCTTCAGAAATAGTGAAAAGGGACCAAAGTCCTCTGACTCTGACCTTGATCAATTCCCAAACTCCTTCCCTGGAGGATATCTGAGGTCTCCAGAAGATAAAAATCATACACTCTGATACTCATTGATTGAAAACAGATTAAGTCTAGCCGTGTCTTTTTCATCATTAAATGAAAAATACTGCAGATCAGTGATGGCGAACCTTTTAAAGCTTTCAGGGATAACCAACAGTCTGCTGCAATGTGTGTGCCACAGGTTCGCCACCACTGCCGTAAATATTTAACGTTCTTCTGAAACATTTCACTAATTGCCTGGATTGTGAACATTTTTATTTCCACCCTCTGCATTTTTTTAATAACCATTTTTAGACAGAGTGCTCCTCAAGACGCCAGCCAACACTGTCAAGTAATATTTATTCATTTGAAGTTCTACCCTCTCCATTTTTAAGATTTTCAGAAAAGGTCTTCCAATTTGGTCTGCTGTAGCAATACTAAGATTATTCCCCTGATTTTGATTGTTAAAGAAAGCTAAAATTAACATTGCTCTCTTGACCCAATTACACAGGCTCTCCCGTTACATAATGGCTTTCACCCATATAAGAATCAAGCTTATTAGTCAACTGTCAACTGCAAAAAATTGCCCAGGTTGACTGTGTATTTACTATATGTAGCCATTCCTTTTGTGTTTTATTATCAAATCCTAAAATTTTCAACTGTGAACATGTAAGTGGCAAATTCCTGCCTTAAGGGCAATGCAGAACAATAAAAAATACTTAGCAAATGTATTGAAATTATTACAGAGTATGTACTGAAAAGCCAAAACAAATGGTTTCTTAGCTTACTGAAAGGTCTGGAGTCTGTGGGCTCAGCAGAGGCAAGGCACATGGGCCAAGGGCACAGGGCTCCTGGTGGTTGGCTGCACGTGCAGCCAAAGCTCACAGGGCACTCAGAAGCTCAGGAACCTTGGGGAAGCTCAGGCCAGGCCCGGGACACGAGGACATCACAGGGGCAGCGGGCTGTGTCCCTGCTGTCTGGAGATTGTGGGAGGGTCCAGCCTCTGTCCTTCCTGTTGCTGGTCAGGGACACTTAGCTGTGGGTGGGAGGACCTAACATGGCCTCTACTTTTGAACCTGACATTGCAAGGGAAGAAATGTAAGACGTTCACAAACTTACAGCAAGTCTCTCCTTGCTCATTGTATATAATAGTCTCTCTAAATGCTGTATCTAGCATAGTAGGGACCTTATGTGTGTATGATTGTATTTAATTATTTTCATGGTGGAGATTTATAATTTGTTCTTAATTTGCAGCTTTTTTCAAGGAGCAAACCTCCAAGGGGCCTGTATGTTTATGGAGATGTTGGTAAGTATAAAAATAAGTGTTGAGTGGGCCAGTCAAAAAGTTTTCTAGGTTTTACTCTGGGATAACGTCCATCCATTAACCCACTACCAGCGAGGGAACAGGATGAGACTGGGTAAAGTAGGGGGAGAGGGTGTGGGAGAGAAGGGCAGTTATTTCAGCTTTTGCTTTACTTTTCATAGGACAGGGCCATAATTTTAGGCAGAATTTGATACTATGTTAGGGTGCAAACAGTATGTAATACTCACCAAGTTGATTACAGGGAAGGAAATCACATGTAGATAGATTATTAGGTAAATCAGGATCTTATTACCTAGTGCTTTTTGAAAAATAAACTGTTCAGGGGCTGGGGATTTAGATCAGTGGTTAGAGTGCTTACCTCACAAGTACAAGGCCCTGAGTTCGATCCCCAGCATCAAAAAAAATCAAAAAACAAAAAACTGTTCATATTTATTTTTATTATTGTTTTTTCATTGAAGTGAATGCCTCAATTTTATTGTAATGGCCTATAATTTGTGTATTTTTTATTAGTACATGTTTGTAGTACAGAATGATTATATTTATTGAGGGGAGTTGGTACGTGTACATAACATATCTTAATTCTTTTTGTCCCTTCCCCTCCAACCCTCCCTGATCTCAATTTTTGTTTCCCTTCCCATTTGATAAAGCTCTATTTCCATTTTTTTA
>PVJO010004576.1:0-108085 GCA_004026905.1 Hystrix cristata | reverse complement strand
TATTTAACTTCTCCATCCCCAGTTTTCCTATCCATACAATGCAGATAATACCTAACTTACAGCTCTGAGAGATTTAAATGAGATAATGTATGTAAAATCCTTGGTACAGCCCTGACATATAGCAAAATTACATGATAAGAACTCAATACATGGTAGCTAGTTAATGACTATGGATAGTTTTAATTAATAAAATTGAATTACTTTCAAAATAGCCCGTAGGTCAGACTCTGAATGAGGTTTTTAACACATTCTTATAAGAAAAATCCATTCACATGGCTCCTGCCAAATTCCATCTTGCTAACCTTTTAATTATAATTAAAGTTTCTTATTGATCCCTATTAGAAACGCTTACTTCACAAATCCTTTTGGGTATCAGAGAGGCACTTCACGCTCAATACGACCGTGTCTGAATTCACAATCGCTCCCCCAAATTTAGCTCCCTGCTGCTGAATGATGACCCGTGCTTCGATATAAGCCAGACAACCAAGAAAGCACCTAGCAATCCAATGTCTGCGACGGCTAATTTTAAATTTCAACTCCTCTGGGCTAGTAATATGCAAAAATCTGGTAAAGCATAATTTCTGGGTGTATCTGTGAGGCTGTTCCCAGAGGAGACTGACGTTTAAATCAGCAGACTGTGGAGAGAAAGTCCACCCTCAGGGTGAGCGGGTTTCCTGGGGCCTGCCAGGGGCCGCATGGAAACAAGGGCAAAGGGACGGTACACATCTCCGCCCACGCCGGGACTCCCTTCTCCCACCCTTGGACGTCAGTCCCCTGGGTGCTTCTTCTCTCCCTTCTCCTGGAGCTAAGACTCCCTTCCCCTCCCTGGACAGCAGAACTCCAGGATCTCTGGCTCTGAACTCGAACATTCAGACCTTTAGCCCTGGCCTGAAAGTTACACAAGCTTTCTGGAGTTCTGAGCCTCTCTGACTTGAAATGAGTCAAATTACCAGCTTCCCTCGTTCCTTAGCCTGCAGATGGCGCATCACAGTGTGTCTCAGCCTCCAGGACTGCGTCGAATTCTTCTAATGAACCCTTCCCATATATCTAGGTTACAGTAAAAAAAAATTAACACTTTGGATATGACCGAAGAACACACCCCTGAAACCCTTCCTCCCTCCGCTCAGCCACCACATTCTCTCCATTCTCCCGCAGGGCCTAGTCGGCCTTGGACTTTTCCGATCCATTCGGATGGACTCTCAGATCGGCCCAGGGCTGCCCCCTTGAGGTCAGTGGCTGGTGACCCCGAGTGCCAGCGCCTCTCAGCTAACGGCCACAGCTCTGAGCCCGAGCGCTCGTCTCTTGGCCCTCCGTGTCTCAGGTCTTTGTGTTACAGTCCTCAGTGTCACAGCTTCCCTTCCCAACCCACCCGCTTCCAGCCACCCCATCGGCTCCACCTGTCTGGCCAGGCGTGTGGGTCCTTTGCACCTTCCTGGCGCCTACTGCATCCTTGGCACCTCTCGGGAGATGCAGGATAACCTCCTCTGGTTTCAGCCTGGCCCGTCTCTTGCGGCCTTGGCCTTGGACTCTTCGGGCAGCCAGAGGGTGGGTAGAGAGTGCTTAAGGCCCCCTCAGTTTCAGCCCCAGCTTTCTGCAGCTGTCTCTGAGCCTGCCTGGGCCTCCACCTCCTTCGCTGGCAGCTACAGATCCTGCCAGTGTCTCCACTGGTCTCTGGGTCTCTGGAGCTCTGCAGAGTTAATTACCCCTCGGGTTACCAGGCCTTTTCAAGTGCAGCCCTCTCAGCCCAGTGGACCAGAGATGACAATCACAGTAGGAAACAGGCCCACCCCAGTGAGGCCTTTCTTAGGAGGACATAGGCTGCAGAGAGTGGGCAATGCGCGGCACGACCTGGGGGGGGGGGGGGCTGCTGAGGAGCAGTCTGCGCATGTGCAGTTTCCTGCATTTCGAGGACCCGTTTCAGGACTTTGAGGACAGTGTCAGAGGGAACAGGGTCATTAGCAAGGCAGAGCTCTCTGCAGTGGCCACAAGGTGGAGCCACCCGGGATAGGTCTGCCGTTCAAGCCCAGGGCATCAGGGCCCTTGTCTTCTACAGCCCATCACCCAGGCCACCTGTGCTGTCAGGGCAGGAGCTCTGGCAGTTCCCACGCTGGCACATAAACGCCAGGACCCTGACCCGCTGCTTCTGTGACTTCTGTGTCATCTCCAGGAAGAATTGTGGTGTCAGTCTTGGCCAACGGGGGTTAAAGGGACTCAAGACTATCAACGGTGGCCCTAGTGCCTCCCCGACCTTTGCCCTTAAATCTGATTTTTCCAGGGCTCCTTCCGGTGGCCGGCGGCACTGCTTGGAGCACAGGAGGTACATGGGTCCAGGCTTTTTTCTTTCTCTCTTTCCCACCACAGAACCACCTCTCAAGACCCTACTTCTTCATAATCTCCTACACTGACTCCTCCTCTCTCACAGTCTCAAAATACAGAGTGGCCCCAATCTCATTCCAAGGACCCAAATTTCTCCTCCACTTCTGCCCTCCTGACTAATGACATCAGCCACTTCCAGAGTGACTCCCAGACACTTTCCCTCAGAATCCGAAAATTATGTGTCTAATCACCTTCCCGTCAGCTCTGCTTGGTCTCTCTAACTCAGCATGTCTCTGCCACTTTGCACCACAACAGACCTGTTCACCTCATAGTCTTCTTATTGTTGCCTATATTTCTACCATCCACAAGGCTGCACTATCAAAGCATCTGCAGCCCTCTTCTTGCACCTCAACATGCAGCCATCAGCACATCTTTCTCTTCTACCCACTTCCGCCACCTCCTCCACTTTTGTAGCCAGCATGATCTCTGGCCTCAGCTGGTCTCCTGACACCCTAACTTTGCCTTGTCTCCTCAGTTTATCATCTTCGAATGCAGAACTTTTTCTTAAGCACAAGTCGGATTTCATTATTCACCTACATGAAACATGCAGAGATCTTCCCTTTGACCTCTCGTACCTGAACAAGACCTCATGTGACCTGGCCCTTGCTTGTCATATGTATCTACCCTCTGTTCACACTCCTCTCTAGTACTGACCACCTTCCTGCCCACTCCGCACCCCACAGCCACATCAGGGGCAACGCAGTATGCCCGTCATGGTGTGCCGTTGTCCATTCACATGACACATATGGCCACCTCTTGCCCATCAGATCTCAGCTCAAATTTCCCTTTCTCAGAGAGATGTGTCCTGTTCCTCCAGGCTAAAAGGCTACCCACACCTTCTCCACACCAGCCATTTTCAATTCTACCCCACTACTGACTTCCTTACTAACACACTGTATAGCCTGCAGCTGTGTTGTTTAAATTTTTGTGCCCACTTGTTCATTGGCTCTCTCTCCTTACTGAGATGTGAGCTCTAGAAACAGCAGTCCCGTCTAATTTGCTTTCATGTCTCCAGCGCGACAGCCAGACCTCTCATAGCAAGCATCCCTCATACCTGTGGAACAATTGAAAGGTTTGCTTTAGCTAGAGCACTTTTTCCACACATACCCAGCTTTGCTTTGCTAATAACCCTGTCTTGGTTACTTTTCTCTCACTGCTGAGACAAAATACCCAACACCCAAATTTAGCGAAACAAAGGTTTACATAGCACACAGTTTGTAGAGGTTTCAGTCCCCGGTCAGCTGGGTCCAAGGCAGGGTGGCCTGGCAGACAGGCAGAAGGCAGCCAGGTAAGCAAGGGGGTAACCAGCTTCTTCCTGTGCCTTACATTTTATCCAGGCTGCCAGGATTAGGGCAGTGCCAAGCCAATCAGTGGATTCATTCAGTAATCGCACACCCTTAATCCCAGCATCACACACTCTAGATCCAGCCACCTCTGATCCAGCCACCTCCTACCACATAAGGCTTCGGGGACATCTCGACACAAACCGTAACAAGCCCCTTTGCTTTTCAGCCCCCACTTCTGAAATCACTCTTCAGGAAGCCTTTTCTTCCTTCCCTCATCGCCTCAAGTTACCACATGCACCTTTCTTCAGGATCCATCTAACTTGCATTTATCATATATATATATATATATATATATATATTTACATACAATTTTACACTTACTGAATTCTCATTTGATTAACATCCAAGAGAAGGGATCATGTCAATTTTTTTTAATTTTATTTCCAAGAACATGTATTGGTACATTGTATACATAGTAATCACATTAATCATAGTTAATTAGTACCTGTACACGATACATCTTGGTTTCCCCTCAATTTTTAATGGTTATTGCATCCTGAGATCATAGCTCTGTGTTTGATATAGATTATGCTTTCATGAAAGCTGTGCTGAATAAATGTTTAAAATAACTACAAAATTAACATCTACTCTATAAAAAATTCTGTACATAGAAAAAACATGTTAAACTAGTAGGTACCTATCATCTCACCAATATGATTCTTCATGTACTGTACATCCTTTGAAATATCTCCTATCCACATATATGGATGCAAAGCTATCAGGCTACTACATAATATCAGTACCAGCCTGAATGTCTTTATCTCCTTATGTTTGTGAACTCAAAATTCACTCTTCTACATACTTAACCAATTTTAAATTTTAAAATGATACCAATTACTATTTTAATTAACATTTATTTCAATTCTAGAAAAAAAAGAACATTATTTTCTGTATGCTAGTCAGCTGTATATCTTCTCTGGGAACTCACATATTGAAACTGTTTAGAGATATTTCTGATGTGTTCATAATTTCTTATTCCTGAGTTTTTAACATATTAAAGTATTAGTCTTCCATCTGTAGTATTCTATATGCAAATTCTTTTTGGTTTATCATTGCTCTTACGTTTATAATTAGCATTCAGAAAGACTACATTTTATATATTGTCAGATCTATTATTTTTTAATTTATTAGTACATGTGTGTAATACATAATGTTTACATTTTTTGTGGGGAGTTGGAAAATGTACATAATACATCTTAAATCCTCTTTTTTACCCCCTTTCCCTTTCCTCCCTTCCCCCACCACACTGACACACATCTCTTGATCCCCTTTCCTTTGTGTGTGTGTGTGCGTGTGTGTGTGTGTACCTATTTGCTGTATATAATGTTTACATTCCTTGTGTAGAGTTGGTACAAGTACATGGAATGTCTTAGTTCATTTTTCATCTTTTGTCCCTCTCTTCCCTCTCACCTTGCTCTATCTTTTGATCACCTTCCCATTTGAGAAAGATCTGCTGACTTCCATTATCTCTTTTTTATTTTGCTCTTTATTTAGGTTTCTCATATAAGAGAAACCATACAGTATTTAAGCTTGTGTGTCTGATTTACTGCACTTACCACTATGTTTCAGGTTCATTTCACTACAAATGACTCAAGTTTATCTTTCTTTATGGCAGAGTAGCACTCTATTCTGTGTAAATACCACCTTTTCTTTATCCATTTGTAGTGGATTTATTATTGTGGTCAACTTGAGCAGAAACAACCAGCTGAACTGAGCTGGTGCAGTTCTTAGTGTAGAAGATCCACCTGAAGACTATCGCCAACACAAAATAAAAGGAGAACAGGACCAGGAGGCTGTAGTCAGCTGTTTCCCAGGAGAAACCCTGTTGAGGCTGGTTCTCCCAAAGGGAACTTGGCTGTTCTCATCACAGAAGGAGCTCAGGGCCTTGCTGTCATCAGGGATGGCTGCTGTTCACTTCACAGGAGCTCTGGTCTTTATCTCTGCTATAAGCATTGAATCCTGGTTCCAAGAGACGTTCTGCACTCTTCCTGCATTTGGCTTGTGTGTGAATGTTGCAAATTATGAATGTCCTGTATTAAACCTGTTCTCTTGCAAACCGCTGACTCTAGACAAGTAACTAACACACCATTCATCTGCTGATGGACATATAGGATGCTTCCAAGATTTAGCTATTATGAATTGTGCTGCTATAAAGATGGGTATGCATGTATCACTGTAATACCATGTCTTTAACACTTTCCAGAAGATAGCTAGAAGGGGAATAGTTTGGTAGAATAGAATTTCTAGTTTCAGGTTTTGCAGAATTTACACAGTGATTTCCATGTAGTTGTACTGGTTTTCATTACCACAAACAGTATAGAAGTGTTCCACACACACACACACACACACACACACACACACACACACACAGCCTCTCCAACATTTGTTGTAATTTGGTTTCTTGATGATGGCCATTCTTTCTGGGGAAAGATGGAATCTCAGTGTTGTTTTAATTTGCATTCCTCTAATGGCCAGCGACACTGAGCATTTCTTCATGTATTTATTGGCTATTTGTACTTTTTCTTCTGTGAAGTGTCTATTCATTTCACTTGCCCATTTTTGGATTAAGTCTTTTATGTTAAGGGGTCTAACTTTTTGAGTTTCTATTTTTTATATTTATCCTAGATACTAGTCCCCTATCCAAAGAATCTCTGGCAAAAAAAAAAAAAAAAATTCTTTCCCAGTCTGTAGGTTGTCTTTTCATTCGATTGTTTCTTTTGCTGTGTTTCTTTTAATTTGATGCGATCTCATCTATTGATTCTCAGAACTGTTTCCTTTGTAACCAGGGTTCTGTTCAGAAAGCCCTTGCCGATGAGTATGATGTCAAGAATTTTACCTATCTTGTCTTCCTGCATGTTAAATATTTCTGTTTTAACATCAGTTCCTTGATCTATTTTGATTTTAGTTTAGTATATAGTGAGAGATATGGATCTAGATTCAATCTTCTGCATGTGGATGCCAGTTTTCCCAACATTATTTATTGAAGGGACTATCTTTCCTCCATGGTATGTTTTTGGCCTCTTTGTCAAAGATGAAATAGTAGAATGTACTTGGGTTTGTTCCTGCATCCTCTATTCTATTTCATTAGTCTACATGGCTGTTTTTGCACCAGTACCATGCTGGGGGAGGGGGGAGTTTGTTTGTTTGCTTGTTTGTTTGGGGGGTTTTTTGGTGCTAGGGATCAAACTCAGGCCCTTGCACTTGCTAGGCAAGCACTCTAACCACTGAGCTAAATCCCCAGCCCTACCATGCCGTTTTTATCACAGTAGCTTTGCAATATAACTTCAGGTACAGGATGGCGATGCTTGCCACTCTGCTATTTTTACTCAGGGCTGCTCTGACTATTCTGGGTCTTTTTTGTTCAATAGGAATTTTAGGACTTTTTTTCTCCAGTTCTGTGAAGAATGCTGTTGAAATTTTAATTGAGATTATGCTAAATCTGTATATAGATTTTGGAAGTATGGACATTTTGACTATATTGGTTCTGCCTACCCAGGAATGGGAATGTCTTTCTATTTTCTGATGTCCTCTTCAATTTCCTTTTTCAGAGTGCTGTAGTTTTCACTGCAGAGGTCTTTCACTCCCTTCGTTAAGCATTTAATTCCTAAGCATTTAATTTTTCTTGATGCTATTGTGAATGGCATTTTTCTCTAATTTATTTCTCAATGGGTTCATTATTAGTGTACAGGAACTCTATTAATTTTTGTATCCTGCTACATTACTGAATTTGGTTAAGAATTCTAAGAGCCTTTTCATGAATTTTTAGGTCTTGTATGTATAGGATCATGTCATCTGCAAATAATGATAATTTGACTTATCCCTTTCCTATACGTATTCCTTTTATTTCTTTCTCTTGTCTGATTGCTCTGGCTAATGTTTTTGAGGACTGTGTTGAACAGGAGTGGTGATAATGGACATCTTTGTCTTATTCCTGATTTTAGAGGGAAAGCTTTCAGTTTTCCCCCACTTAATATGATGTTGGCAGTAGATTTGTCATGAATAGCTTTCATCAGATTGAGATAAGCTCCTTCTATGCCTATTTTCTTCAATGTGTTTTTTTCCATGAAACTTCTATTGTTTCTTAGTGTAATGATTGTTGTCTTGCTTGAGAGGTCTTCCTTAATTTTTCACATATTTACCTAAATTTTCTTCAAATAATTTTATGGTTTTAAATTTTTACATCTGAGTGATTTTGGGGGGGGGCAGAGGGAGACAGCCTGTGATTATGTATACTTCAGGCTGGCCTGGAACTCAAGGCAATCCTCTTGCCTCAGCCTCCTAAGTGCTGGATGCACAGGTGTTCACCACGGCACCCAGCTTACATTTGAGTTTTAATCTAGCTATAATTTGAGTTAGTGTAATACATAAGATGAGAATATAATTTTGTATTTTTTCAAAGCCATTTACCAAATATTCCAGCATGTTTACAACTAAAGTGAAATGCTAATTTATTCAAATTCTAGTATAGTAGAGCATGCTTAGGTTTATTTCTAGATCTTCTCTTCAGTTTTCTGCCAACAATCCACTACTTTCCTCATATTAAAGGTACAGTATATATTTCTAAAAATAATTATTGTTAGTGTTTGGCCATCTCCAAGTGTTTGTTGTTCTAAACGACTTAAAGTTAATGACTAGACTCTAATGCATATATTTGCTTTGTAATTAAAGTTTCATGGGATGTGATACCTTTAAACTATTGAACAACTTTCAGTTTATATTATGCAGCACCATTTATTCATCTCTTTTATGACTCTGCATAGTGTTCTATAGTTTTGCTTTTATTGGTCCTATAATTTTTCCTAAGTGTCCTTCTTAGATATTTATAATTGAAATTCTTTTTTTGTGGTGCCGGAGATTGAATATAATTGAAATTTTAAATAGGATTTTACATTATAATTCAAAACTTTATTGCTCATATGTTAAAAGGCTCTTGTTTTGTGTATTTGTTGAATGTAATTAGTACTTTTTAGAAGATTCTCTCCAGTTTTCTAGGACAAGAGGTATTATAAGCCACAAAAAAAATAATAGTTTGGATGATTTTCAATAGTTAAATTTAAATCACTTTTCTGGACTGAACACATTGGCTAAAATTTTAATAAAAATACTTAACAATTAGTTTCATAGTTTTTGTCCTATTACTGTTTTTTGGTTTGTTTATTTTTGAGTTGTGGCCTTGCAACTTATCCCAGGTTGTCCTCAAACTCCAGGCTCAGGCAACCTTCCTGCCTCGGCCTCCTAAGTAATCAGACTGTGCAGTTGTGTACCACTGCACCAGTCAGACAGCAATTTGTGTGTATGTGTGTGCAAGAGATTGAACCAAGGCCTTCTGCATACTTGCCAAGGACTCTACCACTGAGCTACATCCTCAGCCCTTTTTATTTTTATTTTGAGACAAAGTCTCCCTAAATTTTTTTAGCCTCTGACTTCAAACTTGCAGTTACCCTGCCTTGACCTCCTGAGTAGCTGGGATTACAGGCACGTATCACTGCTCCCAGCTCCTGATCATATTTTTGGTATTTATATATAGTGCTCAGATCAATTATATTAATGGATCATTTCATTTTGAACCATAATTTTTTATTTGACTAAATCCCACTCGATTCTGACCATTTTCCTTAATAAATAACTGGATTTTACTTGTTGCTGTTTTAATTAGGATTTTTGCCTTCTATTTACATTTGACTAGGATTTAAATTTTTGGTTGGCATTGTTGTTAGTTATCTTTAGTAGTGATTTTTAAACATATTTTATGCTTGCCCCTAAAATTAATTGGAAAGCATTATGTGTCTGATGTTATGAAAGAGATTTTACAGCATAGACAGCATCCGATAATAGGATGATTGAAAGAACACGCTTTATGTATATCTGAGCTAAATATATTCTTTAGGATAAATCTTTAATAACTTTATCTTTTTCACTATTATTAGTTCTTTCAGCTTTATTCTTCTTTACCAACTGTGATCTTTTAATTCCCATATATAAAGTTTATTCTTTCAAAAATTTCAATATGGTATTAAAAATATGTATTACCACATTATAATTTTGATCTTTTCTGTACCTGCTATATTTGAATTTTCATGTCTGATGGTACATACTGGTTTTTTAATACAACTGAGGTTACTAGAGGTTAAACCACTCTTTTTTAAAAATTTCAACTCTATTCATTTCCTACATTCTAATTCACTGATTTTTGCCTTCATCTTGAACTGACTGAGTTCATTAGACTCACAGGTTATTTTGTTTCTGTTCTTTCATATTGTTTCTGATTTCTCATATTGACAGCTTAGTTTCCTTACTTTTTTTCATTCAATTATCAAAGTATTTAGTGTGCTGGTGTGTTCAATCATATTTCACATGCAACATTCTTAGAATTGGTCATTTCGCAAGTATTGTCTTGGTAAATTTTTGATGTCCTCTTCGATATGGAAGTTATTTGTCTTTTCCTTATCTTCCAAGAAATTCAAGTTGTTTGTTCATATGTTGTGTTAGTCTGTTTATTATATTGTGATCAGATCTTATTAACATTAAAATATATTAAGTTTTAATTATGTATATATGTTAGTATAAATTTATTTAAATTAAATTGGTTTTACTCTATTACTCATAGTTTTAAATCTTTACAACCTAATTAAACAGCTAAGGACTGAAAGAGTTAAGTAAATGTCTTATATTATTATTTTAATTTCTGTCAATTTTCCTATATATTTCTTACAGAAATAATTTTGTACTTATATACTATATTATCTGTTACAAAATTTTCTTGACTGTTAGGGTCTCCATGGAAATAAAAATCTGTATTAATGTAAAATCCTATTATCTGACCTATTTGATAGATTTTTTTTGGATTTTCATCATTTTGTTAATAATTTTGAGGCTCTTTCATTTTGTTCCTAAATTTAAATTATCCCCTTTATGTAATATTTAACTTTAAATTTTTAAGGATTGGTTTTTGTCTCAGTTACCTTTCTCGTTGCTGAGACAAAATACCAGACACCCAAAGTCAGGAGAGGAAAGGTTTATTTAGCTTACTTTGTAGAGATCTCAGCCCTCAGTCGAATGGATCCAAAACAGGGTGGCATAGCAGACAGGCAGAAGGCAGCAAGGTAAACAAAGGTACCTCTGCCCCTTATATCTTATCCAGGCTGCCAGGATTACCAAACCATCAGTGAATTGATTAAGTAATCACACGCCCTTACTCCCAGCATCACACACTCTAGAATCAGCCATCTCTATGACCACATGAGGATTTGGGGGGACATCTAGGCACAAACCGTAACAGTTGTACATTTTCCCCTTGTTTATAAAATATTACATTTTAATTTTTATCTCAATTTTTCTTTGTGGGATAATTTTAAATATCTTATTTCTATAATGGGAAGATTTATTTTCCTGTCTTCTTTTTATAATTTTTTTGTTGTTTTGCTCTCTTATTTCATTTTCTTCACTTTTCCTATTTTCCTGTGATTTCATTTTTTCTTTTTGCTGAACCCTCTGGTGATTTGGGAGGTATATTTCCTATTTTAAATTCTGCTAGAATTAACTTGTATTAATTTCCTATGGCATCCTTACGTGCTATCTCCAGTTTCCTTCTCATGGCTTATAGTATCAGATTTTTATCTGAGAATTCCAAATGTGACGGTTAACTTCTGTGTCCACATTGTTAGGCTATAATATCCATTTATTCAAGCAAGCTCTTATCTAAGTGTTACTGTGGAAGTATTTTACAGATGTGGTCAACACAATCAGTTGATTTTAAGTAAGGGATATTATGCTTAATAATCCTTAGTAATGTGGGTGGGCCTCATCAAATCAGCTGGAAGAGTTTTAAGCAACCTGAGATTTCCCGGAGGAAGAAGAAATTCTACCTCAAGACTGTAGCACCAGCTCCTGTTGGGACTTTGCAACCTGTCTGCCCACCCTTCTGGTTTCAAACTTGCTTATATTATATATTTCATATAAGCAGAATCTTAACTAATACTTAACTTTTCTAATTTTATACTATAGAGTGTTTTTATAAGAACAATCATTAGAATTTGTTTTAAGGATTTTAATGTATCATACTTATAGCATTATGTTTAAATTATTTTAATGCTTACCATCAATATTTTATATTGCTGTTGAATTTTAAATTAGCGTAATCTCTTCATCTTAACTTTTTAAAAAATTTTTGTCAATTCTTCCAAAGCAAAAGATGTCTGGTTTGCTTTCACATGCCAATGGCATCTTAGCAGGGTGCCCAGTTCTTTGGCTATTACTCATTTTGCCTCGAATATTTATAGATGTTTTATTATTACCTATTATTGGTGTAGATGAGAATTTTAAGGCTAGAAAGCTTTATGTTCCTCTCTGGTATTCTTTTGTTTTTAAAAGGTTTTTCTTCTGCCACGAGGATAATGTAGCACAACAATCATTATTCTTGATGTTTAAATTAAATGTAACTTCTCCCATATTTGCTGTATGTATTTCAGTTATAGTTTTCATTATTGCCCTTGGTGTAGCTACTCTGGCTTGTTATTAAAAAGAGCAATTACCTATATGCAGGTTTTTGTTTCTGATTTCTACTTTGAGCACTTTATCTTTTATCATTTTTCTCTCTCAGTCTTGTCTTCTGAGCCCTGGTAGACCTCTATGAGTTTGTTATTTAGATTACCTATTCAGTTTGAGGTGGGTATGACTCTGTTTTTTACAATATACCGTTAAACTCCATAGGAGTTTATTTTATTTCTCTCCATATCTTAACCTGCTACCTTTTCAACTCAAAACTCATACTCCATTTATTATCTCATGGCATTGACATTTTTTAGATTTTATAGACAACAATAAACATGTATCATGTAATGTTTATTCCTGGAACAAATGATGTTCTACCCCCACTTTTTGCATGTTTTGTTCTATTATGTTATAAAGGATTTTTTGAAGTGCTGGAGATTGAACCCAAGACCTTGCACATACTAGGCAAGCACTGTACCACCGAACTACATGCCCAACTAGAATTCTTAAATCCTTCTATCCCATTTTTTTTTACTTATTCAACCTTGAATTATGTTTAAAATTAAATTTCATGTTATTAAAAAAAAAACCCAACCAGAAACAAACTGAACCAAAAAATAAAGTACCTATTCTATTCATTTCTTACCTCTCATTTCCTGGGGCAATATCAGCACCAAGATGCGTCCAGGATGTCTTAGTATAGGCACTGTGAAGCTGAAATTTCCCATAAACCCCTGAAAATAAGACAAGCACCAGCTGTTAGGAAAATTTTTCAAAATCATTAAGGCCACATAAGTAAAACTCACTTTGGAAGTAGTCGTACAAAATATGTGATATAGAATTTGTATAAAAATATGTCCATTTTATGAGAAAAAAGAATATTTCGGTGCTCTATTTTACAGTAGATCAAATATATCTCATATGAATATGACATGTATTGTCTCAAAGGCTACAGAGAAGTGATTACCATACCACATCATAATCTAAAAACTGTGAAATACGCCATTCTAGCGGCTACTTAAATTTGAGGAGGTATTCTTTTCCACCATGAGGTGACTTCAAACTATTTGCAATTCTGTTGAAATTTAACTGGTTTTGATATTTTGTTATCCTCTTGATTCTCTTACTTCCTGAGGGTAGGGTTTTGGTGCTGTCGGTTTTATTTTCAGTGGTTGGACTTAAAATTTTGTCCTTTTATAGATATCAAGGAAGAAATCATTAGGGCCTTTGTTTCAAAATAAAACCTATTTTAGATTCACAAATTAAAGTCTTTCCAGGGACATGCTTGATACAGGCCAGTTTTATTCCTTCAGGTCTTTTTTCTTACATGTTTTATTGCTATTTTCAACCATATTAAGCATAATCCTTCACATGATAGTAGTCTAGAAGTGCTGTGTCCATGAACCCCATCAGTACAAAAATAATTGTAATTATGTACTTTCAACATTTATTTAGATCACTTCAAGTAATATTTTAGATAAATAAATTTATATGATAATATTTACATATATACTTAATTTAAAGTTTTAATATTTTCTCCCTGCATTCAAATGAATGGTTTGCATATTCCTGGGTTAGTGCGCCCTATTTTGTTGCAAACTAGTAATCCAAAAATTGAAAAATTTCACAATATTCAGCAGAAAAGTACATAAATAAAAGAAGTAAATGCCACTAAGATACAAATAATATACCTTGGCTTTTCATCCAGTATGGTCCAAAATAGTAAAATTTCTATTAATTAGAACTTAATCAACTGTTTATATCAACATCTGTAATTTATTCCCTATTCTAATCCAAAAGTAAAATAGAAGATAAAACTAAAAAAGGAAATAAAGGAAAATAATTCCACTTTCAGGACATGTATTGGAACTAATTTTTCATATAATATAGTTTTATGAATATATTTCACAAGTTATCGTATCATAAAAAATATTTTCTCATCATAAGTTAAGTAAGCTTAACTTAGATCCTTCTGGTCAAAGAAGGATCCTAAAATAATTTGCAGAGGTTTCTAACAACATTTATAACAAAACACAGTTGGTGTCTTTAAATCTGATCGATCTAGAAAATTCAATTGACTAGAAAAACAGATTTCTCGGTCACTTCTAATCATCAAAGGTTTACTGTTGTTTCAATGAGATTATAAAGGATTTAAAGGAATTAAAATCTGTCATTTACATAGGATACCATAAAAACTTAAGCTTGCAGTAAAGCAAATATTTCATTATTTATTTAAATTTAGTATCAGTGAAAATTCCAAAAACAGTAGTTTAACCACATGGCTGGAGTCAGGGATCAGGACGTGTAACCCTGGACACACCTAACTGAAAGTTCAATCCAATTTGGTTACTCCACAGAACAGAGAGAAATCAAATTCTCTTATTATAATCCTTCTAGTTTATCAATTGGGAAAAATCCAAAAATTCTTCAATATCCTGTTGTTGGAAAGATAAATAGCATACATAAAACTTCTTTGGAAAATTCAAAGCACTATCAAAGTATGGCAAAAGTAGATGTTTGGGAACTAAGTTAGCAAATGTCATACTGCCCTAATATTTATATCTCACAATGCTCTGACAACTCTTATGAATGGTTTTTTCTCTTGTGCCACAACACAAAGTGGCTTACTTGAAAATAGCCAACACAACGTTGCATCTAATGGGGAACCAGTTAGAATCAGTATTCTGCATGGTGACAGCAATTTGTTTAGGCCACATGATAACATAATATTTAAAAATATAATACAGTACAGTGAACTGACTCATTTAAAAATTCTTTAAGTGAGGGACAGAAAAATCTAAAAATAATCCAGTCTTGAAAAGTGAACGTTTTTTTTTTTTTTTTTTTTCTGAGACACAGTCTTGCCCTATAGTGCTCACTGGCTTTGCACTCACTATGTAGCCCAGGTTCACTTTGAACTCTCTGTTCTGCCTCCGACATCCAGAGTGCTGAGATTACAGACGTGTATCACCATGGAAAGGGAAGTTGTTTCACACAAAGTTACTCCACTTCTCATAAAATTAGTATTGCTTACATAGAGCCAGTGAGACAGCATTTGAAATCTAATGAACACTCTCTCATCCCTTGAAACTGAGTAGATTTGAAGCTCTTACATCATGGCTACTCAAGGCCAATCTCAATTTTTGTGCTCTTATATAAGCTATTTCCAAAAATAAGATGTGGTACAATGGCAACATGAAATGGAAAAACTAAATGAGTTCCAATAACGTATAGATCTATCAGTATAAAACATTATCAATGACCACATAATATTTATAGTTGATAATATATATCCTTAGTCTGGACTTTGGTGTTTGACACATCTGGCTATAAATCTAAATTTTGACACTGCAAGGCTGCATGGGCTTCCACCCACTGTTCATCCTCTCTAAGTCTTAGTTTTGACATCTATAAAATGGACAGCGCTCACAAGAGAACAAGTAAGTGAAATAATACATATAAGTTATATAGAAGAGTGCCTGGAATTTAGTAGATGTTTCATGACTGATACCTCTCTATCACACTTACATACACACAACACACATGCGCGCGCACACACACACACATTTGATTTTTAATGAAAGTATTTTGTACTCTTACCAATTGTTCCTGGGTCAATATGAATCCCACTGAAACGATCACAGAAGATTCCCTCTGAGGCTCTAAGGAGAATCAGAAGCTTTTGTTCTTTTTCCAAGGGATTTTCTAAAGTACCTGGTACATAGAAAAGAATATCATACAAAATCAATTGAAAGTAAGGAGAGAATGCAATGTAGATGCTACCGAGTAAACTACATGGAGAAAGGCTAAATCAGTCACATAGCTGGGATGAGAGTGGGGCCAAATCTAAAATAAGACTGGGTTATTATTCAACAAATATGCACTGCTCATTCTTCATAGGTTACAGAATTTCCTGGCCTACTCATATTTATCCTGATCACATGAATTGTTTCGGCTAAAGAAATCAGGGTGGGAATGACTGGTAACACCAGTTCTCAGTTGATCTTTTAAGAGACTTGGCAAGTCCTACCAGATCCTTGCAATGATCTTCGCTGTCATGAAAGCTGCTAGTGTCTGAATGAAGAGACACACAACAAACCTGACAGAACACACAAGCTAGAGTCTAACCAAGTCTACTATAAATACTTGCTGTCACAAACTATGAAATTCAGAAATTATTTATTACATGCTATTATTACAGTAGAACCTGGCTGATAAACTGTTATGGCTATGTGATGCACAAACTCCTTTATAAGCAGTTTAGTGCTTGATCCTCACCATAAATCTGACAAGTATGATTGTTTCCCAATTTGAAATATTCATCCATAAAGAGACTTAGAATTTAAAGTTCTTATCTAGATCTATACAACTACTAAGTAATAAAATGTATTTGAATAATGGTATGTTTGTGTTATTTATTAGGCAATTAAATTATTTTCTATAAATTCTTTTATAAGACATAAGGAGATAATACTCAGACAGCAGATGGGAAATTACTTCTGATTGGTCACTTTTACAGTATGAGAATTGTTTAGGAAATTTGTTAAAATTATGTTAATAAATATGGACCTAGGAAGCTGATATTCTTTTGAAAATACATCTAAAGGTACAGAAAATATTACAAATATTATTAGCTGTTTAAGAAATAACTGGTAGAAAGGCAGTCCCCAAACTATACAGTGGATCAATTAGGTCTGCAAAAACTATCTACTATCAAGTGAGACTTTCTAGTTTAGAACTTTCCTAATAACATAACCAACAATGAGGTGGCCAAATATGTTTGAAATAACTGGTGAATTTAAAATTATCCTCTTGTCCTTTTAGTTAGTGTTTTTTGCAGGCAATATAAACTATTCCCTTCCACAGGCACTTCATACATACCTAGTTAACCAAAGTTACCTAGGTAACTAGGTATCCTAGTTACCTAGTTAAACAAAAGGCTCCAGGTGACTCGGAGTCTGCTGCATCCTATCTTTACAATCCAGCCTTCAGAGCCATTACTTTGGAAAGAACTGTTCAAAGCAAAACTCAAGCACAGAAATCTGCCTAGAGTTTTAGCAGGCCAGTGGGGAGCAAGGATTAGAACCCACAGACTGTGTGTTTCCAACATGACACTAAGGTATGCTGCTGGTAATGCCAACCCTCAAATGAGCAACTAAGGTGTCCGCTTAGCCTAAACAAAGATGTTATAGAGCAGGAAGAAGGGAAGTGGGGGAGGAGGAGAATGTTAAGCAAATGTATATGGCGCAGCTCTTATCTTGCGGTTATAAGTTTGTCCAGTAAGCCGTTTTCCAACTGTGATTTCATTTATTTCACGCAGGGTAGCTGAAAGTCTTGGGGGAAAAATGGCCTAGTACTAAACAGATACCAGAGTGAAAAAAGTAGGACAGTTTTTGCCCTAGAGAAATGTATGCAGAGTCCCACAAAGAGAGTTCAGCGTTTCTCTAAAATCAGAGATTAAATCAATCATGCAACACAAAACTGCAGCACATGTGGAGCTTTCCCAGACAGTCTGGGCAGAATTAGCCAGCCTGCCATGATTTTTGGTATCTGAAGTGACCAGAGTTTGAGATTGTTTTTGTTAACTTTGGGGAAGGAAACAGCAGAGGACAAAGACAGGTAGAAACAAAGCAAGGGAAAGAGAAGAATACAGGCTGCTTTAACATGAAAATGCAGTGGTTCTTGTAATTACAAAAGTTAGTGAATGGAAAGTTTCAAAAGTTGAGAGATTGAGAGGTTGATACATTCTCAAACATGGCGATGAAAGAAATATGAGGCCCTACCTCTGTCTAGACTTTGCCCCTAAGTGAGAGCAGCCGCCTCTTAGAGATGCTTGGGGTAAGTCCGTTTGTCCTTGGTTTGTCCTTGGAAAGTTGTTCCGCACAATAGCAAGAACCACATAAAAACGTAAGGAATTTATGTATTCATAATGGCAAGAGAAATAATTGTCATTTTGCTGCAAAGACTTTCCATATGTTTTCACAGGCATGATTTCATTTAATTTTCACAGGCCTTTGATAAAAATTGTAGAGGTTCTCATGAGGAAACTGAGGCAGAGAGAGGTTAAGTAACCTGTCAGGAATTATACAGCTAGTAAGTGGTGGATTTGGGCCTTGAATTTAATAAATATCATTCTAGGCCACACAGATACAGGGGAATAGGAGAGAAGTAAAGCAAAGTCGGTATTACTTAGCATGATGTTGAGTAACGGAGGGAAAACAGAATAGGTTCCAGATGTTAAAATCACCTGGAGAGATGGAAAAAAATAAGTTCTGGCATAGGGAAAACAACCATTATAATGATTTGAGGAATATGGTATAAATAGATTCCTTGAACTTCAAAGGTAAGACAAAGGAGAAAGGACCTTTTATTATCTTATTAACTAAACCTCTTTAATGGAATCAAGTATAAGCCTACTTTCTACTTGAGCCCACTCCATCCACATGATTCCGCACACCCTGCCCTCTGCCCAATCCTACCTGTTACCGACCAGTCTCTCCACTCTTTCACATTTCTCACCTTTGTTCTTCCTGACTCTTAATCTCCCTTCCACACTTGGCTCTATTCTAATTGATTTCTAAATGCCTTCTGTGATCTTGAATTAGATGCCCCTTTGTGTATAAAAATGCCGGTGCCCCTTGTTGCAGCAATTCTGCTTCAAGGAATTTATCCTCAAGAGTTAACATGGAATTTGGGCAAAGAGTGATGCCCAACGTTCCTTGCTGTAGTCTTTATGTATAAGAGCAAATGTTTCAAAATTCTTCAAAATGGTGAACAATTAGAAACGCCTTCATTCTTGTAGAACTCCTGTCTGTCTCTCCAGTATTTCTTACTTGCTCAGTAGATGAGGCACATAATCCCCCAAGTTTCTGCCTGGAATACCACTACTACTCCCCTTTTCTTTCATGGCTCACACTAATTTTCTTTTTTTGTGGGGGGAGGTGTTGGGGATCGAACCCAGCTCCTTGTGTTTGCTGGGCAAGTGCTCTACCACTTGAGCTAAATCCCCAGCCCCGCTAACACTGATTTTCAAAACCAGCTCAGACGCCACCTCTTTTCACATCTTTCCTTGTCAACCAAGTCTTTCCTCTTCAGCCACCATAGCATACCATATTGTATACTGATAATTTTAAAACTATATTATACATGTTTTCCCCTGTCTTTCTCTTGGTGAACTGAGACAAGAAACAGTATGCAGCCAGTAGAGTTCATTTCAAAATATTTTATATAGAAATAGTAAAAAATATTTTATATATAACCAAGAAATGATAAACTATTTAATTTTAACTAATGTTCTTGCAGAAAACAATTATAAATATAAAGAAACACCCTATAGTAATAAAAAATTTACCTTATCAGTAAGTTATAACAGTTTTCAGTATGTATGCACCTAGCATCATGGCTTCAAAATGTATGAAGCAAAAACTGAGAAAACTACAAGAAAATATAGATATATCTAGAATAACAATGGTAAAGTTGACAAAACTCTCATAAAATAAGAAAATCCTAACGATAGAGCAGCTTTGAATAATATAATTAGTAAACCTGGCATAATATACAGGGAAAACTAGACTCTGCTACAAAGAACGCACATTCTTTTCAAGCATGCATAATACATTTATAAAAACTGATTATATAATGATCATAAAGCAAGATTAATTACCAGAATTAAAATGATTAAAATTATATAGCATATGTTTTCTGACCCTAGTTCAATTAAAATGTACAACTCATAATGGAAAGTTTATAAAGTGGGCTATATTAAAATTAATATTTTCCAGTTATCCAAAGATACCGAAAAGGCAGTGAGAAAACAGGCCACAGAGTGGGGAAGATATTTGCAATACATATAATCAACAAAAGGTACGTCTGAAAATGAATAATGACTTCAATAAATCAATATTAAACTAATAAACTTTCATTAAAAGAGTAATTTACATTTTTCCATTTTTTTCTTTCTTTTCCTTTTCCCTTCTTTCCTTTTCCCCTTCCTAATTCTCCTTCCTATTTGAATACTGTCTTTCCTTTTTACAATATCTGTTATACATTTTTATCTTTATTTACACTTATGGTTTCTCATACCAGAGAAACAATGTGATACCTACTCATATGTGTCTAATTTATTTCTCTTAAGAGTATGTCCTTAAGGTGCATCCATTTACCTACAAATGTTTCAAGTTTTTCCTTTTTAATAGCAGAGTAGTACTCCATTGTATCAAAAAAAAATCTTTAGCCATTCATCAGTTGCTGGGCATTTGGGTTGTTTCCGAGATTTAGCTATTACAAATTGTGTTACTACAAACATGCTTGTGCATATATCACTGTGGTATGGTATGGTGCTTGTAATTCTTCTGGGAAGATATCAAGAAGAGGAATAGCTGGGTCAAATGAAACCTCTAGTTGTAGTTTTTTGAGGAATCTCCACACTGTTTGGACCAGTCTACACTCCCACCAGCAGTGGAGAAGGGTTCCTTTTTCCCCACGGTCTCACCAGCATTTGTTATTGGTTGATTTCTTGATAATAGTTGTTCTTTCTGGAGTGAGAGAGAATCTTAGCATTGTTTTAATTTGCATCTCTTAAATGACCAGTGATATTGAAAACTTTTTCATATGCTTATTTTCTATTTGTACTTCTTCATTTGAGAAGTGTCTATTCATTTTGGATATCCACTTTTGGATTGGGTCTTTAAATTTAAGGGGTCTGACTTTTTTAAGTTCTTTATATATTCTAGATGTTAGACCTTTATCTGAGAAACAGCTGGTGAAAATTTTTTTCCCATTCTGTGGGTTGTCTCCCCACTTTGTTGGTGATGTCTCTTGCTGTGCAAAAGCTTTTTAATAGGATTTGGTCCTAGTCACAGATTCTTTGTATTATTTCCCATGCAGTCTGTTTTGTTCATAAAGTCTTTGCCTACTGCTATATCTTCAAGAGTTCTTCCTATTCTATCATTCAGCAAATTTAGTGTTTCCGTTTAGTACATGGCAAGAGAAAAACGAGTCTAGTTTTAGTCTTTGGCACGTGGAGAGCCAGTTTTTCCAGCACAATTTATTAAAGAAGCTATCATTCTTCCAGTGAGGGTATTTGGCTCCTTCGTTGAAGATGAGGTATTTGAGTGCGTTTGCAGTTGTTTCTGCATCTTTTAACCTGTTCCACTGATCCTCCAGTCTGTTTTTTTTTTGCCAATACCATGTTGTTTTTATCACAGTAGCTTTATAGTATAATTTCAAGTCAGGGATTTTAATGCCCCTGCCTTAAAAATGTAAATAAAGCTGTTGTAAATAAGGAGAGGAAGAGGCATTGAAGAGAAGGATGAGGAAGCGGGGAAAGAAAACAAGATGTATCATGTGCAGGTACAAATTATGATGAATGCAATTGTCATGTATGTCTAAAATGTAAAAATAAACTTTCTTGATTTAAAAAAAAGAGTAAAAAACAATTGCTGCACAAGATCGTTTTAAGTAAAAAATACATCTATGAATATAATAAGTGCACAATTACATTAAAAGTAAGAGAAATTAAAATTAAAACAATAACTAGATCTCATGAGATTGCAATAGAATAGATATAGACAGAAACTGGCCAAAATTATAAACATATCCTCTGAATTTTTCCACAACAAAGTATCTTTTTAAATAATTTTTATTTCTATCTAAATTAATATTGATCTTTCACAAATATGATTGCACAAGAAAGACAGGTTGCATAATTAACCCCAAATCACTTTTCCTCATTTTATATCAGCCCTTAGAAGTAGCTTACGTGGTAATGACTTTGGAAGTTGAGCTGCTACTTAGGCCACAATTGTTATTCTCAGATCCTGCTATATGTAACTATTTTCTCCAGAGAAAAGCCTCCAGAACCTTCTTGCTATCAGATTCTAGCTAGTGAGTACTGCTGAACCAATCCAATTGTGATGCAGGTTATTCTGAATTAGCTTTTCATTCCCAGTGTACGGTTGTCCCACCACCCTAACATACAGCTCCCCAACAGAGTCCTTTCCACCAGAAAATATGCGAAGAATAACACTGTAGTGCCTGACATGAGAAATATGTGAGAAGATAAACATGTTTACCCTGATTTGAACACCACGAAACGTATTCATGTATGGAAACATCACATGGTACCCTATTACTATGCACAATTTTAAAAATTTTTCTTAAAAAATGGTTGTTAAAATGTGTGACCACTATCGAGCAACTATGCCTGATCCTTCATGGATTGATTGTATTCAAACTAACAAATTTCAACTATCAATGAGTGTATCAATTTATAATCGATTGATAGAATATTTAAATAAATATGTTATTCATTCCCTACTTGCAAAATGTGTAACTCTTCATAAAAAAGGTTGAGCAATTGCTTCATTTCCGTAAGCCTCGGCTTCCCCAATGGTAAAATAGGTAAAATAATATCATCCATTTTTTGTGAGGGTTAAATGATTCAGTACATGTTAATACCACATGACACAATGTCTGCATATAAAAAATACTTCTAAAAATGTTGGGTTTATAGTAGTAATAATAAAAACTAGTAGTAGTAACAATGGACATATAAATGTATTTCAAAATTAACCTTTGTATTTGGAAATTAAAAAAAATAAAGCAAGCTCTTTCTAGCAAATAATGTCCAATTTCTAAAAGGCTAGAAACTAAAATTTCAAAGTTAAAAGTATTAAATGATAACCTATTTCAATGTCCAGCAGGAAGATGAAAAAAATTCCTCTCAAACTGAATCACTATATGTTCTCTAACCCCCAAAATCAATTCATTCATTCATTCACTGATATTTCTTAAAATTACTGTTTATCACAAATTAAATTTATATGATTATATTAATAACTAAATAAAAATTGATAAAGCTCCAAGAATGTTTGTATCACTGTTACAGAGGTTTATAATTTAAAAGCACATTTTAGGAAACACTCATTTGGGAAATATTATTGATGATATAAGTCAGAAGAATATTTATATCAGTATTTTGCTTAAAAATACATATATAAAATATAAGGATAATGTGATATTTGTAAGTGAATGATATCCCTTGAAAGTAAACAGATTTTTTGATTTTTAATCTCATTTTAAAATATGTATTATTTAACTATAGTCTATCAGCCTCATTAGGGACTCCCTAACCACAGAAATGGAATTTCATGCTTTCTGTAACTATAAAGTACAAGGTTTTAAATATAATATTTAAAAGTTGTATCCCTTTGCTGTCATGTTTTTATTATATCAGCCAGGCAATGTAAATAAAGTGATATGTTGACTTCTGACCCACATTAAATAATTTACAAACCATCTATTTATAGATATCTATATAACACTTACATTTACACATTAAATGTGTGGTATTTGTATTATTTTCTAATTAGTTAAACTTGAAATCAGACACTTAGATACATTTCTGTAACCTAATACATTATTTTTAAAGAAACATCACACTCAAGATTCTTACTGCTCAATGGTATTGTGGCTTTAGGCTTGAGGATATGTTTTAATCTCTGCTTTTCTCAGGTTTGTCTCCTTCTTATTATTTAATCATCCAATGAAGCTTACAGGACTGTCAGTGCGGAGGCAATAAACTGTGTATGGATTTTTCTTCTTCTTTAGGATTGAGAAAGTCCCAATCAGGGAAGCAATGAAAGAAACTTCCATACACATAGTACTTCACTTCCTGACAATCAAAGGTGTGTGCTAATGATAACTTTAGGCTCCTGGCTACAAAGGCAAGGCAAGGCTGACAAGTAACCATCCCTGGCCCTGAAAAACAGAATGTGGCAAGCTTGAAGACAAAAGTCCAAATTCTTAGTATAATTACTGGGCAACTAGGCAGTTCATCACATGACCTACTTGCCACAAGCCAAAGATACAATGAACTGCTGTGTTCCCAGTTACAGCCATGGGTGGAGTGTGTCTCGCTGACTTAGGGATGAAGGAAAGTTCTATTAAGTTTTAAACGTCTATCAGAGTATATGTTACACAAATAAATTGTATAAATTTATATAACTTTGATATTTGTATAAATGTGACAGTGTTTTATATTTATATATTTTGTATTATTTTCATAATACATTACACAACATTTTATAACTGATTATCCTTCTCTGAAATCTTATAAGCTATACAAGAAAATTTCTCATATGGAATTGTAACACTACAAGATTAGAAGTCTCCAATGAGTTGAATATTTCAGCTAATAACATGCTAACCTCATTGACATCTATGATAACAAGGAGTATATGTTGAGGCATAGGAACAACAGTTCACCTAAGAGGAGTCAGAAATGAAGGTGACAGGTTTACACAGCAATTCCTAGAGAGAAAAAGTGCAAACACTTCAACTAATGAACTATTCGATGTTTATTGATCAACCTTTGAATTGAGGGTTCTTTATCAGTCCTAGAAAGACTTTAAAAATTGAATTTGCATGTGTAAAAATTCACCAGCTCTTTCAATGTGCTATTATACTTGCTTCCTTCCTTTCACACAGGAGATAAATATATTGTAGTCTTTTAAACATTAACACTATAATTCCTTCCTCACAGATGTAGTCATTTAAATTTGATATGTTACAAGAGAAAGGCACTGAGCTGAAAAACTACACCTAGATTTGTCCATGCATATATGTATATACTAGACACACACACATGCCATGTTGTCAGAAATCTGCTATGCAGTAGGTGCTAAGGTTACATATATAGAGTGTCCTAAAGAAGTGGAACACAGAATGCAGAGGATGCTTGGGAGAACAGACCTGCAATGGATGCAGTAATGACAGTATAAGTGAGTAGAATGGACCAGAAAACAGGTGCACTGAAATCTGTTAAGTGGAGACAGGAAAGCCTTCGGAGTAAAAGTGGTCCTGGTGAAAGGTTTGAAGAAGGAGTATCACGGTAGCCTAAACAGTCCCTCTCCCAGGTCTTGTTCTTAAACAAATAAATACTCTCTCTGGACCTCAGTTACCTCATCTATAAAGAAAGGGAGATTAGTCACACAATCACAGAGGTTTTCAATATCACATTTACAAATCTCCTACACGGGAATTTTCCAGAAGTGGTAAATGACTTGCTAGGGAATCAGGGAAGGGACATATCTACAGATGAAACTGGAAATAATTTTTCCACAACATATACTTATTTTCTCCATTTTTAATCTAAAAACTTATTCACAAAAGCAGCCCTATGAAGGTTTGATGGCACCACTCTTTAATATTCACAACTGTTAGTTCTTATCCATGATATTAAATACGTTCAACGACCCTTAAGAATATGTTAAATCCAAAAAAAATGAAATTGTTAAAGAATAGATAATGTTGATTTTTCTTAAAAGGTACTACCTATAAAGAAGAATGTGTTGCATTTTTCTTTATTCTACATGCGAAGTAACATTTTGTATCAAGACTATATTAGTCATTATAAACAACAAAAAATAAAAATAAGATAGGCAAATTTTTCCTCCTTTCTTTGCCCTCTACACCATATCTCAAACAACTGACCATTCTCTTTCTTGTAAATACTCTCCTTTGTTTTAAGATATTATTTTCTTGTCTCTTCATTGTCTTTCCATCTATAGGACAGTTTCTTATTTTTGTTCTCCTTTCTGAGCTCAGCTTCCTCTTCCACTCTTAAAAGTCTGGTATTCCTCAAAATTTCAGCTTTGATCATTGTCCTTCTCTCCCCAAACACTATTTGGTTCATTTTATTCACATTATTTATCTCAAATTCACATTATTTATCCCAAATATGTATATACATCTTTAGTGCAGACCTCTCTGGATACATTTTTTATAAATTTATTTGCTGTTTATATGTTACCATTTAAAGATTCCATCGAAATGTAAACTTGAGCTGTATAAGTCTATATACTGTGTAAGGCGATGTGCCCAAAATTGTTTAAACACTTTAATAAATGTACCTCATTTGCTTTACATAAAACTCTATGAAATAAGCATTACTGCTATTTCCATCTTACAGATAAGGGAACTGAAACACCTAGTTCCTAACCCCTGCCCAGCATTACTAAACTGGTGGTGAGCAAGGGTTCATTGCTTACAGCCCCTACCGAGAACTTCCAACCTGAAACCTAGGAAGAGTCCTGAAGTACTCCTTGCCTCACACGGAAATGGCCACTGTATGCTAGTGATTTTTAAATATCAATCTTTTTCTAATTCATTCTTTCCTTGTTCATTCTAGTAACTTAGTTCAATTGGTTTTAATTTCTTTCCTGAAACATCTCAGTAGCTGTCCCCTTTTCACTGTGCCCCTTCTTATATACTCCTCCCACTGCCAGGAATGATTCTTCCAACACTAATCCTCAGCATGTCACTTTCCTGCTGAAAACTGCCCAGCGTCTACCCATGAGCCGAGTTTGTAAGGCAAAGGAACTTCGTCTGGCACCACCCTTCCAGTGCAGACATTAGGTCTACTTAGAGTTTCCTGAGAGGTGTAACGCTAACCCACAAATACGCGCCTTTTCGGGTACCTTCCTTCATCTCTGAACCCTGTCCTGGTTAAAAGACATGATTCATCTCATTGTTTTTTACCTTTGTGACTCAGCTCTTTCCTGAGGTCTGTGGAAAGCTGGGGTTCGTAGTTTCTATTTTTGCACCTTCTGTATCGCCACGGTACTTGGCACAGGGTAGACACTGAGTAAACCCATGACGAGTGAAGACAGACACACAAGTGAGACACTTTATGCTTATTGCTAGTGTTCTCGCAGACTAATGAGACAAGCAGTGAACAAAGAATGAAACTGAGTTTGGCATTTGTGATTCAGCTGTAGCCCTTTAAGCACAGCTTTGATCTTGAATTTCCTTCTAATTCTAGCATCCTATGATTCTACTCCACTAAAAGTCTATTGATAACTTTTGCCAGCACCAGTTACCTTAAAAGCAGGACCACCTAGAGATATAATTCCCTGCTTTTGGGACTTGGATCAAATGGCATCAGATAGCAGACATACTCTGGCAGCACTCCACGCCATTGTCCACATCTATTAAGTTTGTTTACTAACTAGTCACATTATCTATTTCATGTGGGGATTTCTTTAGGGTGTGGTAAAATTGGACAGATGGGTTGAAAGCCTTCCTTCAGGCATAATGCACATAGGATTGGGCAGATGGGTTCCAATAAGCAAGCTCTAGGCTTGGAACACATGGATGCAGCACAGAGAAAAAGAATCTACCATTATCTAGTGATGGGTAAACATAGAGTCGGGAATAGAGATATTTAAAAGTAAGATTTGAAATGCATAAAGCAAAACTGGAAAGTGGCACAGTGTTACTTCCCTTCAAAGGTCCATACTTTCAGGACACAAATTATACATTGTTATAAGTGATCTCAGAAACCTAAAAATTATTTTTATAAGACAGGGTCTTGCTATTCAGTGTAGGCTGGCCTTGAACTCAGCATGTAGCCCAGGATGGCCTCGAACCTGCAGCGATCCTCCTGTCTCAACTCTCCAGTGCTGGGATTACAGTCATGCACCATCACACCGGGTTTAAGAATTACATTTTAAAAAGACCAGACGTGGAAATAAAAGATGCCACCCTGAAATAAGGTGTCTAGTCACAAAACAGGGCCCAGTTTCATTAAATATTTCTGTAAGTGAACCAAATGAGGATCTTATAGACTGTTAAATGGGCAAAGAGTACTGATTGGGCAGGAAAAAGTAAAAAATCTGAAAGTATTTCCCCAGTATGAACAGATAGACTGAAATAATAAAATGATGAAACAAGTAAAAAGTATTACACTAAGCTCACCTGAAACCCAAGAGAAAATAAATAAACCCTAGACTAATGTGAAATGTGGAGCTATGCATCGGGGGAACCACAGAGAAAGAGGAAGAATTACAAATGACAGTGTAGTTGGCAGGACTAACAGCGTGACTTGACTAGAAAAAGTCAACTCCATCTTTGGCTGTATTAATAGAAGAATTATATCTGTGTGGGAAGCTCTGGAGAGCTTCTGCTGATACTCTCGCCCACACTCCATGCTTTTCTGCCCTGTTAGGCACCCCACGATTCTCTGGCCTATATGCATGGTAAGATGGAATATTCTCTTACTACGACATCCAGTCAGGTGTAGCTATGTAGTAGCAAGAAACAGGAGAGCGGTCAGAATATTTATCCTACAGGTCCCTCCATGACTGATTGAGACCCCACCATGTAAAAGACCATACCTCTCTCTAGCAATCATCTGCACTCATCACCTCCTTGTCCCATCTCTGGACTTCAATAACAACGCCTTTTTCTCTCTCCTTGAGAGCAAAGGGTGGTAAGGATAAGGCATACTAGCCCTAAGTATGCCCTAATCTTTTTAGATGTTTTATAAACAGTTCTTTTACTTAAATCTCCACAAATTGCCCAATTTGTATGATCTGTTTTATGAGGGGATACTGGCTAAAAAACTAATATTTATTATATATCTGCCATATGCCAAGCATTTATCATGAGCATTTTAATGATTTTACTATCCCTCTGATGTGATTTCATGTGCTACAGATAAAGAAATGGAGGTGCTCAGAAGTTGGCTTGTGTGAGATCAAACAGAAGGTGGGTGCTCAATGTAGTTTTGGTCCTAAGTTATCTGACTGGTAGCCACTGCGCCTGGCTCACTCTATTCAGAATAGCTCTGATCCCACTTGAGAATATATCTTTCACCTTGGCTTTTCACATTCAGAAGAATTAAAGACGCGTGTCCTGGCAAGCTTGGAAGAATGGAAGGTTCTCATAACTCTGAGAAATGTATAGAATGTGCAAATTTGCACAATCTTTCTGGAAAGCAATTTGCAATAAGTACGAAGGACCTTAAAAACATGCTCTTATCCTTAGGCCCATTAGTTCCACTTATAAAAATCTATGCCAAGGCACTGAAGATGTGAACAGGAACAATTCCCAGGATGTTCAGTGGTGAGTGAGTTACATGGATAAAATCTGAAATAATCTAGATATTTAACAATATAGATGGTTAAATGAGTCATTATATATCTATGTATATGTACATATTCACATATGTATTATGAAATATCAAAATTATTAAAATTGTGTCTTTGAAGAGTTCGAGAGATTATTAATATACCCTCCAAACATTATCAAACTATGCACTCCATGTATATGTATGTGTTGTGTGTGTATATAAGAAAAATTATTTTGAAATGAAACAATAAAATATTAACTGTGGATATATTCACATTTAGAAATATGAGTGATCATTTTTTCTGCATAACATTCTAAAATTTCCAATTGCATTTATTATACTGGAAACATAAAATTTTTTTAAAATAACAAATAACTATGAACCATGATTAAAATAATGAGAATTATAAAAACTGAAAAAAAGAACATTCAGTAAAGTATGATTGGAGAGCAATGGAGGAGGAGGCTTTATGTTTATCTTGGACAAGTCAAGAAGAACCCAAACCTACAGAAGTTAGAGGGCAATTTGGCTAATAAGAGGAGAATTCTGATAGGATTTTGAACAATGGAAGCAGGTCGCCTCTAAAGTTCTTAATTTTGCTATGACTGTAAGTACTCAAGAAAAAGTGGACCATAATTTTTCAAGAATCTTCTTATAATCATGTATGTTTTATACAGAGAGTTAAGCACAGAATTCTCTCACACCAGAGATACTAAAATGTAGATGAAACCAGACAATGATACCTAAGTATTTCCTTCCCATCAGAGATTTCTTTCTCTGGGATAAGGTATTATTGTTTCTGAGAATTTGTTCTTAATCTTTTCTTTTCAGGCAAAGTAGAATACCTAACTATATTCAAAGGTAGTTCCTTTGGGAGCAGGGTACATATCTTTCCAGCATTTATACTTATTGCCTACAACAGTAGCAACTACACAGTCTACCTATAACATCTAAGTTTTTTTCTTTTTTGCTGTAGTTATTGTTTTGTTATTGTTGGGTTTTTTTTGTTGTTGTTGTTTTTTTTAATGGTGCTGGGGATCGAACTCAGGACCTTCTGCTCGCAAGGCAAGCACTGTAACCACTGAGCTAAATCCCAAGCCCCTGTTATTGTTATTTAATTTGAGTAAGCCAACATACTGGTTAGATACACCATTCTAGCTGCAAATCCGACTTGCATGTCTGGGGCCTTTGGAGCATGCCTCACTTCCTAGCTAAACAACCTTAATTGCCTAGCACCTACTATGTTTTCTGGACCCTCCACTAGCTGCCCAGGCAGACACAAAATAAAAAATGACAGCCTTTGGATGGACCAGATGTATTGCTGACATTCTCCCCACTGTTTATCTGATACTGTCTCAAACAATAACTCTATAAGGCTTCTCTCCAGGTCCCCCATATAACCAGCCAAATAGCCACATTTCCTTGAGAGACTACAGGCACCTTCTGTTTTCCCTCACTTCTCTTTTCCTTTCACTCTCACACCACTGCAAGTATCTGCTCCCAGCAAAATGTTAGCATTATAAGCTTTGCTCTCAGGTCTGTTTTTCGAGGAAACTATTTTGACAAAATGATAGAAATTGTATTTTGAGGTAGTTGATTAGAGGATCTCAAGTCGATCCTGTGATATCTTCTGAGAGAGTGAGCCACCTAAATTCTGATATAAATAACTAATAGAAGAACTGATTTACAACCTGATGAGGAAAAGGAACCCTGAAATGATCAAAAACATGGACTGAGGACAGAGGGTAGGCATAAGAGAATGACCAACAGAAGCCACCTCTGTCCACACCTAAACCTCTGTAGCAGTCTCACTTAAACCCTCCCACCCATGTGAAGCAACCACTCCATGCTACCCATCCTTCCCCAGAAGTCTTTCTCACAGAGCTTAATTCCCGTTAGGCTTCAAATCCTTGTGCTTTTACTCACCCACTTTCAGCTCCCCTCCTGCAATGACCAGGCATGCCACGCTCAGAACATTGCTCCTGTCCACGGGGAATTCTAGAGTCCCCAGCACATAGAGGCCCCTGAGGGATGGAAGATCAGTATCCACGAGAACAGTCTTGTCTGCAAAGAAAAGGAAATTGCTCAGATGTATACCTAAAACAAGAATCACCTTCTCTCTTCTAGTGATTTTTCCTGGGGTTCTCCTGGGAATTCAGGAGCTGCTTACATTGCAGCCTATGCCAGGACATGTGCAGCAACTGGAAGAACAAATAGTCTGCCAGAGGCAAGGTCTTACTTAAAAGGCCGTGATTAGTAAATGTTGCCACTGCTTAACACACAAACGTCGTGGCCACAAGGCAGGGCTGATGCAAGCCCACAGCCCCCTTTGTCTCTTTCCCTTCGCTTTTGCTCTAGTTTCAGGAAGGCACATAACATTGGTCTCTGAAAACATTATTTGGATGTAAATCCCAGCCCTGCTACTTAATGTATGTGTAGACCAACAACTCTATGTATCAGTTATCTCTTCTGTGAAATGGGAATTAAAATATTACATTCATCAGGTCTAGGGGAGGGTGAAATGAGTTAATAGACCTAAAATATACTACTAAGCCTCTTGCAATTCCATAATTCCCACCGTGTAAGGCCAAGGACATGGCACGTGCTCAGTAAGGGCTACACACTACCATCATTTGTACCTCTGTCCATCTGTTTGGCACGCTGATACAGCTCATGGACAATTTAAAACCATAATTCTTCAACTATCCTTCCCTAAAAGCTATTTCCATAGAACTTCAAAAGAGATAATCATAGATTTCATCTGAAATTAACAATAAAGTAATATGTAAATAAAATCTCTCATTTAAAACAGTAAGTATTTCATGTATGCAAAAGTATTAAGTGTTACTTTCTGAAGCTTAGTGGTAATTCAGCATGAATTAAAGACATCAAATAAATGTCTCTGCTTAAATTTCAAGTACTATAATCATTGACATATGTAAAGATTTTTAAGGCACTCTTTGGTTCACATAATCTAATTTCTCATTCCAGGAAACAGTGCACCCTGCTGTTCTTAAGGACTTGTCTAAGCAAATTAACTGCATGCGTTGTCTCTTCTAGACCCTACCTGCCTCCCAAGTTGTAAGACTAGTCATGACTCCTGCAGCAGAGACTGTGGGACTGTACTTTTCCTCCTGGGTTCAGTAAGAGTCTAGTGTCCAGTGTCTTTCCATCACTATGAGTTGTAGCCAATCAAATGTAGGCGAGGACATGGTGGAACCAATGAGGAGACTGGGAGTGGCTTATTATTAGAGGCAAAATTCAGCTTGCTTCCAGAAGGATAGTAGGTGGTGCTGATGATATTGGACCATGACCATAAGTCAAGAACCATTACCCTGGGTCCAAAGGAGAGGAAAGGGAGAGAGAGAACAATATCTAGCATACAGTAGATGTTCAAAAGTAACAGCAAACAAAACATGTGAAGGTATATACAAGCCAGTGGCTATCAGAGGAAAACAACAAGATGAAGCTAAGCATGGAAACATTATTCTTATTTCCTTTAATGCCATATTTTTCACTTTTAAATTTCCTGACTTCATCTGGACACCTTTTGTTGTTGATGTTCTTCCTCTCCTTCCCCAGGACGTGCCAAATCTAGTAACATGGGGGCAATCCGAGATGAGTGAAAAGGGTTTTCCACCATCAGATAAAGACAAGTGAACAAAGCAAGTACAATACGACAGCGTGGATATGATTATATGCCCTTCAGTTATGTGGAGGTTGATCCTGTCTTCATCCCCAGCTACTTCAGATGGCGCTCTATCGCTGTGTCTGCTGACACAATCCTGCTGAAGTAAACATATGCCCTATAAAATTCTATAAGAGGGTTCTCCTTGTAATCACAACAATAAAGATTATACTAACACAAGCAAAAGAATTCACACTAATGAAGCTCTCAGAGCAGTCCAGCTGCCAGCCCAAACTGGCCAGTTCTCAGGGGTGAGGACAGCCGTGAAGGTGCTCCCTTAATTCTAGGTGTGAATGGGGACCAACATGCCACATTCTCCAGCAATGTGAGGTATTGCCGATAAAAGGTAGGCAGAACTGAAGTCACGCCTTTCTCTAGAAGTAGCATCCTTTCTGTGAAATTACTCAACACATTTCTGAGTAATCACTCAAGAATCATTATAAACCCACTTAATAAACATTAATGATGGAACACTTTTAATTGAACTGTGGTCCGGTGCTTTCTACTGCGTCCCGCCTTGGCCGTGGCTGTTCCATCCCACTCTGTCAATGACCAATCTATCCTACTTGAGAGAATGAGCCCTGGCATATGGAGGGAACCATCTGGAATTTCTGTTGCTCAATGGGAGGCCGATAGGGGAGCTGATCTGGAAAGAGGCTCCAAAAAGAATTAATGAGTTCCAGATGTAATTAAAGACCGCTCTCCCCCCAAAGGGGCCCAGGACCAGCCACTGCGCGGTGCCTCTTGGTTCTGAATTATACCCTCTCATCACTTGTTCATCCATCAAGCACTAAACACCCACCATCTTTACCCTAGCATCCTTGCCAAGAAATGTGGGTTTTGCTCCGCAAGTATTCTATTTTGACAATTAGAAAGGTAAAGCTTTAGAAAAACATTGGAAACATAACACTAAAAAGAATCCCTTCAGCTTCCCCACGCACCAAATGTAACAGCAACAAAAATAACAACAAAGAAGATCTAGTCTTTGTAAATGCATTAGCTAGCCACCAGACTAGAAAACCTAAGCTAAATCAAAAGATAGATGTTTCTGACAAAAGGCTACAGCTTCTTTTGTATCAGGAATAATTTGATGACTGTAGTTAGAAAGTGCCCCATGTACTTTCAGCACTAGATTTTAACTCCATTTTTTTCCAGCAAAGTTCAGGAATCAAGGTCACTATTGTGTAGCATTCCAAGGGTCTGACACTTGTCTCAAGCCTGCAGAAATGAGATCAAGGGCAAAGGGCACAGATCCTGGGAATAATGATGGGGTCACAGGAATAATTTAGGGGAGGCAGAGCCACTGTCTGTGTGTTACTGACTATTATCAGGCCCCATAACTTAGGTGGGGAAGACAGTTTCCACCACAATCCCTCCAGTGTCAGAAAGACAGCCTGCTCTCGGTCTGGATGTAGTTGAGACTTCCGAGGAAGAGCAAAGGCATGCGAAGGCAGAGCAGGACGTACAAGGACCATTTGCGGGCTGCTGTTTTCCTGTACCTTCTGAATTAATGGGCTTTTTCTACATTCAGTCTTGGCTGCACTATTTCCCTATAAATATGCGAGCCAAAGAAAAAGTGAATTTTAATGCCATTTGAGTCACTATTAACTGATTTAACAGTCCTTTTTAAAAAGAGAAGAATATTTTTAGCTCAAAAGTGACTACTTGAAATACTTTTAGTACACATTTTACAAAATGATTTGTGGTGTTTTCTTCCCTTTGTGGTCTTATATAACTTTTGGAGAATCTAATGATGCACTCAAATAGTCTATCATAATTTATGAAGATGGCTGATACACCAGAGAAATGGGCTCCAAAAGTTGTGGAATCTCTAATATGTAACTCATTCACAGGGATGAAAAGTTAGCATGATTATAAATTAGTGTCAAGAAGGCTAATGTATCGAAATGAAGGTATTTGGTGTTGAAGTTTTTCTTCTTTCTTGGGAAAAAAGTGAACAAAAAAGTGCTAGAAGACAGGATGTAGTCTTTCTCTAACTGAACTCTTTTCCAAGAACTGTGAACTTTAAAGCTTGCTTTTTTCATCAAAGCTACACAGGTGGGGTTTTTTTAAATTCTATTCTGCATTTTATTTTTTCGAACTGGTCTTAAAAATAAGCAGAAGAGGCAGTTCTTGAAGCGCCCAAAGGCTCAGGATTCAAGACCGAAAGCCAGTTTCCTAATGCCTTCACAAATAACCGTCTGCCACCTGCCTACCTGGTGTGTGTGTCGGTGGAGAACAGCCTTCCTCACTCACCTGATGGGAAGCAACTCATTTAACTTTGTGTAATAAATTCCTATTCCACCTTCCACATACGCTCTGTCTTTCTCAATCATAGACAGACATGCCTAATTCACACGGTAGAATCAACACTCTAAATTATGAGATTTTAATTGATCAATAAAATATTTAACATACAGTGTTTATCTCTTCCTCTAGTCTATACCATCTGTTCTTCAAAAATATTTTGAATCTATTTAGTAAGAAGGTTTTTAAGTAAATTACCAACCTGATCAGATCAATCCACTGGGTCCCAAATTCTAAAAGGAAAATGTCACAAATCGTGGCTATTTGCATATATCTGCGCCTTCTTTCCTACCAGACTTGCTTTGATTTTCATCTAGAAATGGTGTTATGTTACTTTTCTCTCCATAAGGCCTCAAGATTCTGGAGCGGCTGACTAAGTGTTGCCATTTGAAACTAAGTGCATGTTGCCTTGTTCTGTGAGATAGGTCATGTCTCAAAACAGAGGGGAAAAGTCTCGAAACACCTAAACTCCATAAGGCTCAGAAAACCTAAAAACAAAGAGCATGTATTTGTATGTGTTTGAGTTCAAATGTTAAACTACAGTTTGGCTTTGTCCACATAATTCTATTACGTGTATTCATCATTAATGAGTCTAGACCAATCTGTGACTTGGGGATAAAATCCCTCTCCAACTCTAATGATGAAAATGTGAATGTGCTCACATATGTGAGAAGGTTTAGCCGCATAACTCTCAGGTGATCCAATTATTAAATTTTTACATGTTATAGTTTGTGTTAAAGCCAAACTAGGCATCAAACTTATCTCCTAGGTGGCTTTTCATTTTTGTTTGTTTCCTTAAAAAACATTGAGACCAACTTATGATGAATTAATATATTTTTTGCACTTTAACCCTGAAGAAAAAATATGAAGTGATTCTTTTCTGAATGAAGCTCTTTAGGCCAAGGCCCTTGTAACAAACATTGTATTCAGTGAGTTTATTTCCCCCATCAGCTCTTTTCTTAAAAATAAAAACTCTCTTTTCATTTCTGCTTAACAACAAAAAAGGCAATAACTCCAGCAAACTGTGAGATTCTTTTTTTCCTTCAATATTATTGAATTTTTAAGCTTTCAATTGTTTCTTCTAGCTGGAAGATACCAAAACATTATTAAACTCCTTAAAGATAAATGCGTGTGTCTATTTGTAAATAATATGGTTATTTTATAAATGCATAACTGATGCTTGAGAGACCATAAATATCGAATAAATACTGTATATTTAATATATTGTCTAAAAATTTATAATTTCTGGGCAAACCAGTCCATACATTATACTCCTACATTTGTACAGTGCTTATAGTCTATGTAAATACAAAATAATTCCTGTATAAATGTTCCAAGTCTTCAATATTTCAGTGCTTTCCATAATTTTGGAATGAACTAAAACCTTTAAGAGGTCTATGTGTCTATGAATTTCAATAAACCACATCTATTCAAATTGAAGTAGGGTTTTCAAAATCAATTTCTCTCTGCTTGAATTCAAATACTGGCCCAGAGATGAAGAAATTTCATAGAATTCTTATTCATAATTTTAAGTATTCCAACAGAAATATCCACATTCTACAAGTCTGCCCAATACTTGTCCCAATACTTTAAAATATCTCCATACTGCCTCACCAAGATACTAAAATCCTTATCCTTACAGTTAATGCCTCTTTTTAATTCAGTGTTTAGAAGTCTCCAAGAGAAGAATAGTGTATAAAGAAATGCATTTGAAGTGACCAAAACTTTGTTCACTCATACATTTGGCAAATATCGGGAGTCTAAATGAGACAGGTTCAACCAAGAAAGAGAATTATAGCCAAATCTCTCTCGTGAACACAGATGCAAAAATTCTTAACAAGATACTGACAAACAGAATGCCGCCAACCATCAAAAAGATCATACATCATGACCGAATAGGTTTCGTGCCAGAGATGCAAGGATAGTTCAACATATGCAAATAAACAAATGTAATCCATCACATAAACAGAAGCAAAGACAAAAATCACATGATCATCTCAACAGAACAGGAAAGGCCCTTGACAAAATCCAGCATCCATTCATGATTTAAAAAAAAAAAACTAAAGAAAGTAAGTGTAGAAGGACCTTATCTCAATTGATAGAAGCCATTTATGACCACCCTACTGGCAACATCATATTAATGGAAAAAAACTGAAAGTGTTCCCTCTAAAATCAGGAAAAAAGACAAGGATGTCCATCATCATGATGCTTGTTCAACATAATCCTTGAAATATTAGCCAGAGCAATCGGGCAAGAGAAAAAGGGGGGTGGTGTTCATATAGGAAAGAACAAAGTCTAAGTATCATTAGCAGCTGACAAGATGCTTTACTTATAAGACCCAAAAATCTGCACCAAAGGATTCCCAGAATTAAAAACCAAATTCAGCAATGTAGCAAGATACAAAATAAACACACAAAAATCAATAGCATTCCTATGCACCAATAATGAACTCACCAAAAAAGAAATTAGGACAATTACACCATTCATAATGACATCCAAAACTTACTTAGAAATTAACCTAACCAAGAAGTGAAAGACATCTACAAAGAAAATTATATCATTTTGAAAAACAACATCATAAATGACATCATAAAATGGAAAAATATCCCCCATCCCTGGATAGGCAGAGCCAATATAATCAAAATGGCTATACTTCCAAACACTTATATATAGATGTAACGCAATCCCCATCAAAATACTAAACACATTTCTTACAGACCTAGAGAAAATAATCCTAAAATTTATCTGCAAAAAGAAGAGACACAGAATAGCAAAAGCAAACCTGGGTAACAGAAGCAAAGCAGGTGGTAACACGATCCCACACTTGAAGTTGTACTATGAAGCTATGGTGATTAAATAGCATGGTACTGGCACAAAAGCAGGCGTGTGGGTCAATGGAACAGAATAGAAGTAGCAGAAACAACCCCATTCACATTCAACTATTTGATCTTTGACAAAGGGACGAAAAACACACACAGGAGAAAAATAGTCCCTTTAATAAATGGTGCTGGGAAAATTGGATCTCCACAACCAGAAGATTGGAGTCAAGACACGTATGTCTCACCATGTACTAAACTAGAACAAAATGCCTCAAGGATCTAAATGTTAGAACAGAAACACTTAATCTTCTGGATGATAAAGTAGATAAAACTCTTGAAGACATAGGCGTAGCAAGGACTTTCTGAATAGAACACTAAAGGCACAAGAAATAATACTGAGAATTAACAAATGGGATCATATCAAATTAAAAAGCTTTTGCACAGTAAAGGAAACAAACAACAGAGTGAAGAGACAACCTACAGCTATTCCTCAGAGTAGTAACATCTAAAATATATAAAGGACTCAAAAAAATTAGACTCCCAAAATAAAAGACCCCATCAAAAAATAAAATGGGTAACCAAAATGAATAGACACACCTCAGAAGTAGGAATGGCCAATAAATACATGAAAAAAAAAATTCAACATCACTGGTCATTAGAGAAATGCAAAGTAAAACTACACTGAGATAACATCTTACCCCAGAAACAATGGGTCTCATCAAAACGAACTAATAATAACAAATCCTGGGGAGCATGTGGGGAGAAGGACCTCTTCTACATTGTTGGTGGGAATGTAAATTAATGCAACCGCCATGGCAGTGATGGTGATCCTTTAAAGATGAGTGCCCAGACTGCAAGTCAAAACCCACATATTTATTCCAAAGTGACAGCACCACAATTAAACCTGAACATTGAGGTTTTAGTTTTGAAAAAATATGACTCATACATTAACACCTTTTGTTTTAAAAGTAAAATAAATAACATGTGTGCCAGAGGTTCATCACCACTGCGCTATGGAGATCAATATGGAGATTCCTCAAAAAACTAAAAATAGAAATTCCCTCTGACCCAGATAGTTCTTTTTTGAGAATTCTCCCCAAAGAGTTAAAATCAGCATATTACAAGGATATATGCATAGCCATGTTTACAGCAGCACAATGTATAATAGCTTGATCTTAGAAACAGCGTATATATCCACCAACAGATAAATGGATGAGAAAAATGTGGTATTTACATACAATGGAATACTACTGTACCATAAAGGAAGATAAACCCGAAGCATTCATAGGTAAATGGATGCAGCTTGAGAACATAATATTAAGTGAAATGAGATACACAAGCTTAAATATTACATGATTTCTCTTATATGAGAAAATTGTGTGAATGTGTGTGTGTGTACATGTATTACAAATAAAGAGCAAAATACAAGATAGATAAAAAGCAAGTAGGGAGAAGTTCAAGTAACTCCCCAAATTACCTGTTTTGTTGTTTCAAAACTAATTTAATATATATGCTAATTTGTTTAATTTATACTTCTAGTTTCTCTTAGTTCACTGAAAAGAAAGTTTTGTGCAATTTTATGTTTGTTTCTTCTTTGTAAGAGAGAATTTTTTTTGTCTATGTCTTATACTCTAACTATTGTGAAGATACTGATACACAGTGTATTAACTATTGTTATCCTCTTATTTTGTCCTTAAATTTGGTTTTATTTTTTCATAAAATAAAAAATATTTTAAAAAGAGGAAAAAGGATAGGTATAAAGAATTAAGATTCAAATACCTGCAACAGACTGTGAGATTTGAAAAATTACAGTTCACCTTTAAGTCATATAATGTGAACATTAGACCTCCCCTGCCAATTAGGCATGATCTGTAACAGAACTTTCTGAGCAAAGTAAATCTATATATTGGGAAATTTGCCTTGATGCAATTAATGAGAACTGATATATGAGAATGAATGACTGCTGTATAAATACATGCAATAGTTAATATAATTAATGCATGTGTGTCTTCAAGTCCATATATCAAATAAAACACATATATCACATACGTGATCTTTTTACACATCTGTCCATTCTTAGAGACTGAGTACATGCTACAACATGGATGAACCTGGAAAATCTAGGCCAAGTGAAAAAAGCTGTTGTGTAATTCCATTCATATAAAATGTCTAGAATAGGTGAAGAAACTATATTAGTGGTTACCTAGAGCTGAGGAAGATGAGAAATTATTGAATTATGGTTAAGGGATACAAAGTTTGTTTTTAAAGTAATGAAATGTTTTAAATTGATTGTGGTGATAGTTACACAACTTTGTAAATATACTAAAAGTCACAGTACTAAAAGCCATGAATTGTGTGCTTTAAATAGATGCATTGCATGGTATGTGAATTGTACCTCAGTAAAAAAATGAAGAACTTTATGTACTAATGTGGAACAATCTTCAAAATACCGTATCTTTTAAAGCAAGGTGCGACAGTTTGTAATTTGTTATTTGTGTAAAGAATGAAGGTAAGAAAAACATATGTATAATTGTCGTTTTCATTTTTATGAATGTAGCAGAATATCTCTGGAAGGATACAAAACAAACAAACAAACAAATCTAGTAACATTTTTCCAGGAAAAGAAAGAGGGTAACAGAAGACAGAACTGAATGGAGATTTTTAAAAAATTATTTTTCCAATTTTTTATTAGTACATGTTTCAAGTATAATGTTTATATTCTTGTGGAAAATATTTAACAGTTATGAGAGTTTGATTGTTTACAAGATATATTAACTCATTTATGCCAAAGATCGCAATTTTTAAAATTTTTACATGAAATTTATATATGTTACCTAGAAAAATTCAAGGAACCAGAATTTGATGAGAAAAAATTTATTTGTATTTTGTTGTGATGGGCATCCCAAACATGGAACATTAGGCATAAAAGGATTAATTGCTTAGTTTTATCTGCATATTTTATCTTTTTCTATCAAAAATAGAATCTTTGGTTTAGTACATATTTAAATTGTTGACAATATATGAAAGTGCTACTTTGCACTACATGTTGGTGGTATTTTCAGCTGTTTTACTGACCTCCCTATTTGCACAGTATTTCACTTGAATGTTTTGTATTTTTCTAGAAAAAAGTAAGTTTACCAATAATTAGTAATCATCATTTTCTAATGGCATGTCCTTTATTATATTTTTATTGTTCTGTTGCAGTTTCTGGCACCCTGGGCAATAGAAATGATTGAGGGCCTTCATATTTTTCGTTATTCTCTTTAATGGGAGCAAAATTAAGCTTTCACCATTAATTATGAAGTTTCCTATGGTCTTCTTATAAATACCATATAGCAAGTTAAGGAAATTTTCTTCTATTTCTAGATTAATAATTTGTTGTTGAGGAGTTGGATAGTTATCAAATCAGATCTCTCTCATAGTTTCAAGAGTGTTTGAGAAAACACCCTACAAAATTCACTTGATAACACCAGGCAAACATGTTTTTTTCTTCTGATGGAAAGATGAGTTTTAACACACTGTGATTATCAACTTTTTGCCCTAAAGCAAAGGATACAAATAACTTCACACACAATTCAGGAAGAAGACTATATAGTTTCCCCACCACACAAACAAACCAACAAAGAAAACCCACGAAATGCCTTCAAAAATATTGCTTAAATATCTGCTCAGATTTCACATTTCTTTGCTTTAGAGGCTTCTAGGAAATAACACAGAGAACTTTCCCCTTTAGTATCTCAAATATGCAGATATGTGAATATGCAGACTTGTAATTAGATATCACAAGAAATCTAAATTTCTATCTTTTATTCACCTACCCCTTCTCTGTCCCATCCTTCTGTCTGTCCCGCTCTGCTAGAAGCGGTTTCAGCTTCTCACTCCCATTTAATTCCCCCAAATGGGCAAGGCTTCCACCACCAGCCACATGGCTCTGTGCACTCTGGAAACTGGGACATTCCGAGTACTCCAGCAGCCCACAGTCAAGGAGGGGACCGCACGGCCAGAAGCTGGCACTGTGTTTGACAAGGGACTAGTGAGAAAAAGTGTTTTCCAGCCGTTCTCTGGCTCTCCGAAGAGTCCCAGTACAGTCAGCGGTGGAAGAGACTTCCAGTTTTGTAATAATGACACAGAACAATCGTTGAGTTCCTGGGATTAAGCTCTATTTAATCACTACTTATGATTCCTCTGAAGTACAGGTGCGTTTGACTTACTAAGGCTTCTCATCAGTGTCAGTCGTATTAGCCTCTAATTTTCCTTCTTTGCACTGTTCAGTCTAAATTTAGAATCAATTCTTTAACCTTAAGAACAAACCAGGAAGCACTAGATCTTCTCCAAGTAAGGCTTGAACTAAACACGGTATGGCGGAAAGCATGTTGTCAATGAAAGTTTTGTTTTCTAAGAACCAACTAGTTTCTGCCTTCTCTTTGTTACCTGAAAATCTTTAACAAGAAGCTCATGAGTCTTTGGTCCCGGTTCTTTTTTTTTCCTACGTGTGTGGGGCGGGGGGAAGCCCACATTTCTCACAGCGCTTTAGGGAAGAGACTCATAACCATACTTAATGTATAAAAGCTGTGATTTCCATACAAACTGCTGCTTTCCCAGAAAAATGTAAAAATCCTGTTTAGCAGTTTAAAATCCTTTAACTATTTCCTTCCTTTTCTGCTTAAACTACCTTGGCCAGCTTGCTCTCCCTAAAGCCTTCCCTCCCGAGGCTCGATGAATAAGATAGTTTCAGAAGCTTTTTTTGATTCATTCGGACTGGCAAAGCACCATTAAGTACACAACAACTACACACACTAGGAACCTACAAGAGTCACTGCTTCTCTTCAATTCCGAGTCAAAGATTCGTAATTTCCTCCCAACACTAGGATTTAGGCTTCCAAATAGTAAAACACGGGTCCCTTTCTAGGCTGCATCACTGTTTTCCTCATTTACACTCTTTCTTTATAGTTCCACCAAAAAAGAAAGCAAACAGAAACAGGTGCATTGACACTATGCAAATAAGACAAGGTAACCTCGGAAATTATTTCACAGCAAACAGAAGATCCCCAAGCTGCTTACTAGCTAAAACCACAGGAGGTGTGTCAGCACCTAGATGCTCAGCCGCAGGAGGCCTGTAGGCTGGGAAGGCAGCGGCTCCCCAGAGAGCTGGAAACTCCTGACTGCCAAGCTGCACCAGGCCCGCAGCTCCTCAGGTGCTGCACCACGGGGGCCCTCGCTGCTCAGCTGGAAGGTGTGCAGAGCAGGCAGGAGGCGAGCTGTGCACGAGAGCCTGAAAGAAAGGCCACCAGCAGTCCAGGGATGAGGGAAACAAGCGGTCCGGGCAGAACAGAGTTCAGAGAGCTCCAATAGAGAAGGGAATGAGCATACCCTGTCTAGCACGGAGTATCTTACCTGCAGGAAGGTGCATATTGCAGGGTAAGCTTCCGGCCCAGGGAGTTTAAATAAGTACCAAGTTGAATGAGTCTCAGTCCAGGTTTGGCAGCTGAGCACAAAGGACTTTCCAACAAGATCTGCGCTTCCCAGTTAGTTACTAAGGCTTTTAGGGATGATTTCCCTCTACTTCTTCTTTGTTTGCCAAGATTCCTAGTAGGACAGTAGCATGTCCCCTTCAAGCTCCGTAAATCCCTGGAAATACTTCAGGAGGAATGGCTGAAGAAGTGTGATACCTCTATTCTCAAGTAACAGAAAAGTAACTAATAATTACAGAATATAGGTATAAGATAGAAATATCCCCAAGGCATTGTAGGAACGGGGAAGGAGAATTAAATGAGAATTCAAGAACACATTCTACAAGTGGAGACACCAAATATAATGTTAATGGACAAAAAGGAGTAAGCTGAGGGAGTAGTAGGGCTGGAAGGAGCGAGAAGAAAAGAGAAAGATGAGATGGAGAAAGCTACAGGCAGGAAAAAGACAGAGTGCAAATAAATGGACAGGAGCAACATCTGCTCCATCCCGGAACAGAACAGTGTCATGTAGGTAAGTGTGACTGAACAGTAAGACACACCGGGGAGGGAGGGACAACGAGGCCAGTCACAAAGGGCCTGTGGTCCAAGCAAATGACTTTAAATTTTACCCTGAAAGCTTCAGGAAGCCCCCACAATATTGTACACTGACACACAAAACTTAGGCTCAGTAAAATTAAAACTTGCTCCTTTTGACAATTGGAGTTTTTATGTTTCAATAAAAGTTAACCTATTTTTAACAGAAAACAGGACAAAAAATATTTTAAGTTCAAAATATGAGTTTAGCCCTATTCCTTCATGCTAATTTTCTAATTTTATATTTTATCACTTAATTTTAAAATCCCACATAGAATATAATATTACATAGACTGTATTATATATATATATAATAGTGCCATATGTAGTCCATATTTTATTCTCATGTATCTTCAGAACCCTGACTATAATAAATAAACACTATTCGATTTTGAAACTCAAATAAGTGTCAGCACGCCATTCAATGAAGCAAATCAACTGAATGAATTAAAATGGAGACAGGAGAGTCCTTCAGGACAGTGATGAGGTGACACTCTCACAAGGCGGGATAACAGAGTCTGCTTTCGGGCACTTACCCTCCTCGCGGCTCCCCAGCATCAGAAGGATGCAGGAGGCCAGGGATGTCGAGGATGCTCTTGGTCCCCTTTCTAGTGCAAGAAAAGCAGGAGGGGCGAGTCAGAGGGGTGGAAGCAAAATGTTTCCCCTGAGAGCCAGGACAGTTGTGGGGCTCCTAGGAGAGTCTTTGCTCAGAAATTCTTCCCTCGTGCCTAGAACTCTGGAACGTCACAGACATATTTGGATTTTGAGGAGAAAATTTTCCTGTCCCGCCGCTCAGAGAATTTAGAAGTCAGCAATGTGGAAACCAGTCTATATCAGAGATATGCTTGTCCATTCTCTTCCTAGAGGCAGCTTTGCTAAACTGAACTCTTATTTATAAAAATTGTGCCTTCATCGAATCTTACCACTTCCCTCTTCCGTGGGTTTTGATAAGGAAAATGGCTGACATGGTGAGGCCTGGAATTACCAACACCTAACCCAATAGAAGGACACTGTTTCCACCCATTCCTGGGATCTGTCCACATGCCACTTTCCCAAAGCTCTACCAACAAAGGAGTCACAACAGTGAGACCCTTTCAGCGCTGGTCACATGCTGGCAGATGGCAGGGCAACACTGTCCTTTGTCCTTTGCTGAGCCCCACCAGGCCTGGCAGAGTGCAGAAAGCCAGGCCCCTCTGGGTGATTCTCCCCAGTGGCTCTGCAGTCACCTTCTCTCCACACCACCACGGCCAGGCCGAGCCCACTGAGGCTAAGCCAGACAAACCCCAGCACAGGGCTCCTTTCCAGGACACTAACCTGCCAACAGGTGATGTTATCACGTAAATAGAGGCAATAGATGCCTCAGAGGATGTGCAGCTCACGTGGCATTCTGATGTGACAAAGAAAGGCAAGGACAAGCCGTTATACACGGAGCAGGCTCCAGAATGCACGGCAGCCAGACAAGTAGAGTCCCAGCCCAAGTAACAAAACTAAAATCAAAGAGCCACACACCGCAGACAGTATTCTGTTAATCAAGTATCATGAATTTCCAAATCTCAGGCTATGCTGTGAGAAACATGCATTCCATTTAACATCTACCTCACAGAGGTGTCACCCGTCTGTACCAGCCCAACCCTGTCTCGCAGCCATCGGCAGGTTCTGTTTAATCCCTCCCTTACGTTTCTGCAGGATCAGTGTAATGAAGGCAAGAGACCACAGGGTCCAGAGGCTAGGACTTGGCTCTGTGCCTTCTCTGTGACTTCTGAGCTCCTCGGGCATGTCTCTTCCAGCCTATTTTTCTCAGCGCTAAATGAGAGGAAACTGTGGCTGGGGGCTCGAGTTCCTCCTAGTATTTATCTTTCCCTTATTAGTCATGAGAAGTCTGGTTTTCAGCTGAATACACTACCACCTAGTTGAAAGACTTCATTTCCCAGCTTCCTTTCCAATTTTACACATGACCGTTTTGCTAAGTTTAGACCAATAAGCTATAAAAAGAAAAGTTATGTGAAATTTAGAAGAATCCCTTCTCCTTCATGGGGCTGGGGATGCAATCACGATGGCTGGAGCTCCCGCAGACATAATGGATTGCAGGGTGACTTTGGGAATGGAAGCAACAAATGGTGGATCAAGAAGACAGAAGTTCAGCTCGCTGATATCAGGAAACAGATTATTTTCCATGTAAGAGAGATACAAATTTCCATCTGTCAGATCTCTGTTCTTCACAGGAGAGGTGATCTGACTAGTAACCAGATGCCTAATGCCACGCAGTGCCCGCTTGATGAGGTGAGAGTGTGCTCTGTCCTCAAAACCTCATCCCGAAACCCTGGTGCGATGGGTTTTTCTGAAATAAAAGGGTGACAGCGTGTACCGCCCCTCCCTCCGGAAGACACGGAGCTCCTCTGATCATGTAAAAGGCTTCGGAAACATCAGACACAAAAGAGTGTGTGGGTCTGTGCTTAGTCCACCGTCGTCCACATTCCTTCGACTTAGCTGTTTTTCCATGTGATGTTTATAAGACCTTCATTTCTTGGGAAACGGTTTGAGAAATGCTGAGGGACTTTATTGTCAGTAATCACTAGTCTCTACATGGTTGTTTTTAGCCTTACGATATGAATTGTAGTTGATTCATTTCCATTCCGACCCAGATCCCCACGCTGTGTGCTTCATCTCTCCTCACGCTTCCTACAGCACATGCCAGATTTATTAGCGGATCACCACTTGTGCGATTATATCTCTGTGGCCCCTACTGGGCAACAAGATTCAGGTAGGTCTTGGAACTGTTTTGCCTGCCACTTTATCCCCCACATGAGGCCAAGTGTCTGGCACATAATAAACTGTATGTCCAGTGAATAGTTGCTCAATGAATACATGATTTCTGAGCTCACCATTTAATAACACACATATTTCACAAATGACAGTTATGGAACAAGTATAAATCAGTTTTGGAGCAGAGACAATGCTCATCTCAAAGACAGCTTCTGATGTATGTTTGCTCCTTTTGCATGGTCAGGAGGGGCATTAACTCCACTAGTGCCTTTGTGCAATCCTAATGAAGTGAAGGAGAGGGTCCCCTTCTCAGGGAATATTATTTAATATACAACGAATCCTGTGTAGCATCACCCTACAGATAAAATTGGAGATGTACAATGCATTTGAAATGAAAACCTTAGAAATGTCACCATGGCCCCCCTCTGGGCTCAGCAACCCCAGATGTCTAAGACCACTTCTGTGGCAGGATATTAATGCTGGCCACTGGCCGGAGCTTATCTCCTGCTGTTGAACAGCATGGCAGACCTGGACCTTCCCATGTGACACCAGGTTCCTAGAACCTAAGGAGTGTTATGGAAAGGGAGCACCCTAACAGCAAACGAGACACCCAGCAAAAGGCTCCTCTCGTGACCTTGTCCGTGAACTCCCAGAACATCACCTTGCACACTGTCCGTCAAGCAAGGCGGCACCCCAGCACCAAGCCACAGCGGGCAGGGCGCCCCTGCTTCGCCTATGGCAGCCCTTCCTGGAGAGCGCTGGTGATGACGACACTGAAATTACAATAGTTACTAGAACTAGCAGTAGTTATTGTTATTTAACCCTCATAAAAACATATTATTATATCACAAATCTTGTTTTTAATGTTTTTGTAGCTGTATCAATATAACTGGTTTCTTTTGTAATCCTAACTGCTTTATTCTATGTATCAAAAAGATCACGCTAAGACCAGATTGAGGTTTTACCAAACTGCCAAAGGGAATCCGGACTCAGAAACATTAGCAAGCCCGGGGCAGTGTAATATGTGCAGAGCCAAGGCACCACAGGAACCCGCCCTGCTCCTTCTGCCCCACTGGCCATCGGCACCTGTGAGGCTTTTCGCTTGGTCAGATTCTTACCTTTAAACCTCTGCCCATGAGGACACTCCCAAAGTCCATCAAGCGAGTATAATCAACTCAAGAAATGGCAAATATACCTAAACCAATAATAGGGAAATCATGAATTATTTAATTCTACATTCCAAAAATATCTGTATGGAAAACATACCATAAAGTACAGAGAATAAGAAGTAATTCAATTAGAGCAAGTGAATAGAACCCTGCTGCACATTAAAACCTCCATGGCGGTGTTCCTTCCTTGGCTCCGTTTCCCCGCTCCTAACCAGGAGGGCAAAGCACATGTGAAATCACTCAGGTCCCCTTTTCCCGTGAGAAATGCTCTGTCTCCTCAAAGAATATTAATTCCACAAGACAAAGTTCTTGGTGGAATAAAACTAGGTATAATACAAGTTTCTGTATTTAAACTGAGGAAAAATTTCACTAACCCTCAGTGAATCTGTCACAGTGCAGATCGTAGGATATGGGGTTAGCATGACCCTTAAGGGTGATTCTTACCAGAGAGACCCGTGGGTCCTAGTTAGCCTCAGACTTGCCAGGATTTATCACTGAGAGTCCTGTGTCAGAGAAATTTCTCAGTCCCAGGCAAATCGGGGTAACTGGTCACTCAAGTTATTAATGACTTTAGAGAGAACGGTTCTTAATATCAACATCTCAAAATAAATACCAAAATGTCTTGGTACTTCTCTCAGCATTCTAGAAATGGAAGGAATTGACAAATGCGTTGTGATGGGCAAACGCTACCTGTTTTACATAATACAAACTTCAGTTCTTTCCGAAATGAACTCATTATAGAAATTATGCACAACATCTCAATCTTTTCTAAAAATATTTATCATAATGTTTAATGTTTTTATTTTTTTTTTTTTTGGTGCTGGGAATCGAACTCAGGGCCTTGTGCTTACAAAGCAAGCACTCTAATCACTGAGCTAAACCCCCAGCCCCTTAATGTTTTTATAATACTGTACCTCTTTAGGAAATAACAGTGATATTTTAAAGGGTGTAACTTGTTCCGTTTTATGATGAAGGAACTGAACTTGCAAATTATCAAGTTTAGTTGGACTGAACCTTTCACATGAGCCAATTAATTTGGATCACTCAGTAATAGTCTAACCAGAAAACAACCAAGGACAACCTTGCTACCACACAAGCTAGGATATGAGGTTAATTGTTCTTTTTAACAAAGATATAGTGGATAATTGAAGACATGGCTCCGATCCAGATGTACGAGACTATAAAACTAGAAAGAGATGTTACGTTAGATTTTGCATTTGATTGTAGAAGCCACCTAAGTGTATAGTGGCTCTCAAGCAATTTCTAAATTACCATCCTCTTAGTCCTTCTTGGTCTACTGTTTATAATCTCCACCACTGTTCCTTCTCTGGCATCATTTCCTGCCACTCAAATGAGAATTTCCACCACGAAACTATCCTCTCTCCTTTCCTTGTATTTCTCTGCACTGCTCTCAAATTTGTTCTAACCCCAGTTCAATCCTGAAGGCTTCGTTTGTCAATTCTTTTGAGAATGACCAAATCTAAATCCGAATTCCCAAATCTTTGCACCCCTCGCAACTCTGGTCCACATTTCCTATTACTATCTAGGCATCTGCACATGGAATTTACTATGTCTATACTGGAATCATTATTTTCCCTCATAAGCCTATTTCTTTCCCTGGGTCTTTTATTTCTATTGATGACATCCTTCAAAAGTCCCCTGCATGTAAAAGTTCTGTTCAGCCTCAGCCTCATTTTCCTTTACCTTACATAAACAACAAATTTCCAAGTCCTACCAATTATAAAAATACATTTTTTCCATAGAAAACACCATTGCATTTACTGCTACCACAAAGTTTATGATTTGTATTATTAAGGCCAAAGTATACTTAAAAATCTTGATGAGATTAATGCATAGTTCCTTTAGGAAGTATATAGTTGTAATCTACAGATAGAAATCTATAATTATTATGCAGGAGAAAATCATTGCTATAGTAGCAAAAAAAAAAAAAAAAATCTCATCTATGCAAGCCAAAAGATGCACCGGTGGCATTTTTCAGGGATACTTGCTCGGTTCCTCTCAGGCTGGGACCCAAGTGTCCAGACAGGCCAGACCTCTGGGAGACTGAGGCTGAAGTGAAGTTGAAAAACAATGATTCCCGACATGAGCATAATACCAAAATAAACCTGGGCGTCTAATGTATCTCCTGCTTGCCATAATCTACCCCCTATCCTCTACACAAGTCACAATCTGTGTACCTCCTAAAATTACTATAATTTATGATACAAATACTAATGAATTTGGACAGTGAATCCAAACGTTTCTCAGGTGAGTGAAAACAAGAAAGAGCTTGAAAAACTACTTGATTAGAGTGAACTCTTAATTAGTTCCAGCAAGTTAACAAGCCATAAAGAGTATAGGGGCCTACTTGACTTTTCATCCCAAGAGAAGTTTCTAAGTGACTTCTAATTAGCCCAGAAACAAATACTATGATTGAGTCTGGCAGAGATGGACAAATTGAGATTAGAGCAAGTGTGCTAATTTGTTTCAATATATTTACATTTTTATGTTCTTTTTGTCACTTATAGGAAATAAGAATTGCTCTTTTTTAACTAAAATGTTTTTTTAATGGAGAAAACATATTTAGGTGGAAACATTTTTTAATTCCGTCTCCTGGTTGTCTGTCCTTGCAAGGGTGCATGTCACAGGCCTTGGTGAAGCAAGATGTGAGCTACATCCTCTTAGAGAGACCATTTGAATCACACTCCTCTCATCTCATAAGGGACTCTCTAGTCTCCATGTGCTGTGACTCATAAATACAACCTTATTTTAGGGGTGCACTTCTGAAACATAACAAATAAAGCTCCAGTGTTCCCTCTCGTAAATTCTAGGAATACGCAACACTGAACCAGTTGAAAATAAGGAGACTGAAATTCTATTCTGGATGTATGGTACTGACATCATATAATTTAGGGCAGTAATAGTAACACATTTTATAAAAATGCTTGCATTATCTTAGCTCATTTTAGTTGGATTAAACAGCCACCTAGTTTTGTACCAGCTCAACAATTTCATATGTCTACATTTTACATACATGTTAATGTTTACCTAAGACAAACCCACCTCAAAATAAAGCAAATAAATTACTAATCATTTGTTTCATTAAGGACTACATATTTAAGAGGATTTTGTATTTAAATTACTTTAAATAATAATTCCTACAGTTTGTTTTTTTTAAAACAATTTGGTACACAAAAAGTCAATTTATATTCAGTATTTCAAAAATAAACTGCCTGAAGGTGTCCACAAGAATATTTATTCCATGAAGGTGAAAATCCTGATTATTTTTCTTCCTGTGGTAAGGACATGATCTTCCCCTTTAATATAAAGCAAAATTCACTAAGGTGTATATATAGTCCCCTGCTAAGAAACTCACAAAAAAGAAAGAAAAATTATATTGCTTCTAAAGTTCTTTTTTCTGTTTTCAAATTTTCTTTCTGTTTATTTGGTAATAATGCTGGCTAAAGCTTCTGTGTCAAAAGTATCTCTTAACTCAACTGTTTGTCCATTCTTCCCTATAAAATCTTAAAAAAATAGCTTTCTCACTCTAAGTAAGGCCAAAGAAAAGTTTGACTTTTGTCTCTTTGGACCTTCAATTTCTGCCCTCAGATAAAGCCTCAATATACTTTCCCTCCATGTCTCCCCTCATGCCAGCACACCCCTGTCTTCCACAAAGAGATTCTGGTCCTCACATACTCATTGGGCCATGTGTGGCAGCCCAAACAGTTTTGTCCATCTCCATCTCCAAATGAATAGTCTCAAATCGGCCACTCGGTTATGTCTGGAGAGTTGAAGAATAGCATTTGCAGGCAGAGAAGAAACCATACAATACATAATACTAAACATTATAAGTGAGAGAAATAAGGAAATTGAAGTCCTCTGGCCAATCTGTCCCCTCATATTCTATAATTTCTGGTTTGTGCAAGCCAACAGAATCTAAATGAAGTCTGCCCAGATAGGGAAGAGCACAAATTTAGCAGGCTCTAAAACACCTTTGAATTAAATCAGATACATCTGCTCTTAATTACATACATGCATAAACACACACTCAGTGGTAGATTAAGGACAGCTGCAAATTCTTTGCTTCTCCTCCCCATAAGAAATGGAGACGAATTTCCCTCCCCCGAATCCGGGCTGGCCTTTGTGCCTGGCTCTGCCAATGGAATGTGAGGCCGTGACATTCGAAAGCTGCTAAGCTTGGCTCAGAAGGCATCCGCGTCCATCCAGTTGTCTTAGACTGCCCATTCGTGGGTCACCCTCGCTCAAGTTTCTATTTCTTGGAATCTAGCCACCATCCCATGAGGAAACACAAGCACCCCTACAGAGAAGCCTGTAAGGAGAGGAACACAGGCCTCTTAGCTAATTTCTCTGGATAAACTCCAACCAATAACCAGACTCAACTGCCAGCCACAGGGTGGGTCATCTTAAAGGATGCAGGCAAGCTGAGCTCTTAGATGACATCAGCCCAGTCACCAACTGATGGCAATTTGTGAAAGAACCCAAACAAGAACACCTTGGACACAAAACAAGGGCACTAACAAGGACACAAAATTGTGAGCAAGATTAAATGTGTGTTTTGAGCTGTTAGGTTTCTGGGTAGTTTGATAGGTAATTGTAGAGTTCCATCCACACTCAAACAATCACCATTCTAATGTTGTGCATTGCAGAAAGAACCCCAGTAATTTAAGCCTGAGTTTCTTCCCCTCCCATTTGCTAGTAATAAAGAATAACTGGTCTGTGGTCTGTACGATTTTTCTGTCCCAGCCAAATGGAACAGAACAAATTTAAGAGAACTACTGCAGCTACAGAAACAACACAAATATTTATGTTTGGATTCTAATTGGTATAGCACACTTGAATCTCTATATATGTGTAAATCATCCTAAATTAGATGTAATCCCAGATTTTAAAAAGTAAATCAAGCCAATAGTTCTATAATCACATTTCATAGAAATTCCTTTTCTCAAAAATACTTCCTGATTTATGATCATCTTGCCTTATATTACCAGTCTATTATAATGTCTTGTAATTGAACAAGGAAACGCATTAAAACTTGCCATCTTTGAACATCACATGGCTTTGATGAGCCTCTCTGCCATTTAAAATACTCAAGTATTGAAAAACAGAAGAACTCTTGTAAAAGAGAAGCAGTATTCTCCCATTCATCTCTTCAAATAAGTACAGTTCAAAGTAATATAGAAAATGAAAAATGAGTTCTACCACAACGCACACATCAAAAAAATGCTGGAGGCTACATGATATCGTGTCTGTATTCTTCAAGACAGAATCCTATCATTTGGAAGTATAAAACATTTTCCTGCCGTTAAGCCTGCCCTGTGCAAAACAGGTATCACCCTGCCGAGTCTGCGATCCCTTCAGAGGAAAGAGTGAAAGTGTTTCACATGAGTCCTCGCTGGTCATTTCAGTACAAAGCAGGACACTAGAGGGATCGTCTTGCCAGTTGACCGACTTTTCCTTATCAAGGTCTGGGATTCACATAATAAGTTAGACAGAACATGTTCCTGCTACTTAAAAAAATCTAGACTATATCAGGCCAATTCTTGCAATACTTAGAAGGCAAAGGCAGTCAGATACGTTTGTTTGTATCAAGCAAGGTATCATAAACTATACCACAAGAGCAAATTCTACATGATCACCTCAGCCTATTCTATATAACACTGTGGAGGAAAATTTACAGCTCTTTCAAAATCCAATGTCTATAAAGACAGAACGCCTCGAAGGAAAATGGTACCATACTTAAGGTAGTGATATCTTTTATTAGTACAGTAAAGTTCTATTTTTATGGAATAGGATGGGTCTGAGGTCATTCCATAAAATTGATTTCCCAGAAAATGGAAATAGGCAATTTACCCTAAGAATTTTATTGAAAAATTATGCTATTCTATTTGAATAATGATGGGAATGTTCTACACGTTTCCTTTATTAATGAATTAAAATACACAAAACACCATAAAATTATATTAGAGGTTCAAAAGTATCACTTAAATCTTCTTTACCAGTCACTTTCATTTTGTAAAATCAGCAGTTCCATTAAAATCGTATTATGTAAAAATGGGTTTTTACTGTAATAATAGTTATTACCTATTTAGCTCCCAAGGATGTTGTGAAAATTAAATAATAAGCCATTGGAAAGCAAATACAAAGTGTCGCTAATACCAGAGGCCAAGGAGGGCAGCCAGATGGAAAAATGAAGGAAAAGAGCACCTGATACATTACAAATCTCAGCTTTCATATATAATTCCATTACCTCTAATGCTCTGCATGGTGGTCATGTACGCCGATGCTATCTCATTTAATATTCCTAACAGTATGATATATTAATTATAGCCTTCATGGTATGGGTGAGGGTCAGAAGTCTTTACAACAATGTTACTCAGTCGGTAAATGTCAGAATCCAAGCCTGAATTTGGGTTTATCCTATATTCACTGAAGGATCCCCAATACCTCCTTCTCTCTCATGACTGTGTGCTAAATTCTCACCCCATCTGTCAAAGTCCATTACAATTGTCCCTTCTTCCATGCAGCTCCTTGTCCTCTACTCACATGAGCCAGTATGATTCCAAACACATTCTGTGTTTATTAGGGCTATTTGTTGTATTATTATGCACTGTGTGTTTTATTAAGCCAGGTAAATCACCAACTGTTGAGGTTATGGCTGTATCTAATTTGCCTTTGGCATCCAGATTGTGCATAGCTGGTTGTGTGCCTTGAATACAGGGGTGTTTAGTAAATTTTTGTTGAGCAGAATTGGAAAGGGGTATTCATTGGAAGCCACCAGATGCAAGGCTAGTGCTTTCCTCACTGGGTTAGATACCTATTTGGAAAGTTTCTCTAGTTTTTCCAAGAGTGTGCAATGAGATTAAATTCTTCGATTAGAGTACCTTACATCCATAATTGATCAACAGATAGTATTTTTGTTTTCGTTTTTGTTCCTGATCAAGGGAGTAATGTAAACACTAAACAGAGAAGTATAAATTTAGTAGGTTATGCACCTGATTTCTATCAATCAGAGCAGGTAAAGATAGTAACAAGAAAGAAAGAAAGAAAGAAAGAAAGAAAGAAAGAAAGAAAGAAAGAAAGAAAGCAAGCAAGCAAGAAAGGAAGAAAGAAAGAAAGAAAGAAAGAAAGAAAGAAAGAAAGAAAGAAAGAAAGAAAGAAAGAAAGAAAGAAAGAAAGAAAGGCATGCAACAGCTCTGAACCAAACTGATTTCCTAGTCAGCCTTCTTTACTTACTAACTGGGTAAAACTTTAACATATTCTATAACCTCTCAGCATCCAAGTTTCGTCATCTGTAAAAATGTGAATAAAAGCAGGATCAGCTTATAGGGTGGCTGTGAGTATCAAGTGAGAAAAGTTAATGTAGATCACTTAGCACTGTGCATGGCACACAAGGAGCACTCACATAGCACTTACTACTATCCTATCATCAAAATCATTCCATAATTCTTAGGAAGCTGTTCAGAAGATGAGACATTATTTTCCACAAACTCATAAAGTCTTATAATTGTACTTTGTCAAGCCGAAAGTTTTACTTTTGTTGTTAAATTACGGAAAGCATCATTGAGCTCCTGACGTTCGTCTAAGCGACACCTGCTAAGTGTCTGTCCTATGCCAGACTCAGGGGAACAAACTTGATTCAAAGAAGGATGGAAATGAAGGCAACAAGGAGCAACCTGCAAAGGTGAAGAGTCAGAGACAGACAGAGCCACAAGTGGAAAGAGGATGGAGATTCTATCCAAAGGCCCATCAGAGAAGGTCAAAATAACCAGGCAGGTTTGCCAAAAGTCTGAAGGGCAAGTGCGGCAGTGCAACTCCTCTGTAAGGTACAAGCCTGAGCCGCCCAAGGGATTCTGTGCTGGCCAGTAGCAGGTGGCATGCCTGGCTTAGAAGACAGGTAACACAAGAGGTGGACAGAGAAACTGGCACTGAGCAAGGGTCCCATTCTATACACATACAGCTTCTCACTCACCTGTCTTTTCACCTGAAAGCTAAAAATAATGAGCAGTAACGATGTGTTTCAAATCTTTACCTCCCTCATCGTCACACAAACACTGAAGGGCTAATTAGAAGGTACCCTACGTACCCAATGCTCATGCACACACGCCCCACCACCAATCTTGCCCCACAGGACAGGTTTGTGTCACTTAAGGGCAGCTTCATGGAGAGCTCAGGCCCCTTTCTGTGAGCTGCTCATGAGAGAAGAGTAAAAGACAATGGATAGAGCCAGGGCCACAGGCACCACCAACACCAGTCAAGTACGATGCCAAGCAAGATGGCTGAGATTGCTCCTCGGCACAAAAGCCCCAAAGGACACTAAAAGCTTGGCAACCTTCAAAAGTTTCTCTTGCTTCCCGTGTGGGGTTGGGGAAACAGACTGCTTTGTGGGAAAAGCCATAGCCCAGGGCGCACCCGATGGCTGGATCCATCAAAGAGATGGCAGACATGGAACAGATTTTTCTTTTCCGTATAGGAACGACTCATGAGCTTGTTTATTCATAAAAGTTACATCCTCCATTAAAGAGAGGTAGATGATGGGGAAGCTAGATGATAACAATAATTTAAAATTGTTTTAGGCAGCCCAATCCCTCCTGTACCTACTACTCTTTGCAGTCACACAGACCAAACCCCAGAAAGAGGCCGGTGTGCTTTGCTGTATCCACCCTCCATTCTGCCAATGTAAATAAAGCAAACAATATAACTACTATTTTTTATTTTACCTTTGGTCCTTTAGGTAAAGGGAATGTACTTTATTCCCTTAAGAATAAGGACTTGGAATCAAATCATTTGGGTTCAAATTCTGATTCCGCTGAATAGCAAGCTCTATGACCCTGAACGAGTTATTTAACTGCCCTGAGCCTCTGTTTCTCTGCCTGTAAAAATCCAGATAGTAATACTACTTACTTCACAAAGTCATTGTGAGGATTAATTCAGTACATGAAGAACAGTTCCTGGTCCACTGTTAGTGTGCAACAAATGTTTGACGTTATCATTATTACTTCGTGGGTGGCCAAAGGAGATTTGAACCATTACCTGAAGCGGTGCCAATTAAACCATAAATGGAATTTGGATTTAGAGAGGAAATATACTTATTCTATGAAAGATATTTTCTTCCCAGGTCAGCAAAATTTTCCTGGGACTTTTAAGAACTTGCTTTTAGGTAAAAAGAATGTTTTAAGTACGGGTATTTGTTTCTGTATATCTTAGGAGCTACCTTTCTTCTGTAGCAGCACCACTGTCCTACATTCCACATACTGGGAGGTAATTCTAGACACATGGGTGGATAGATAGGTAGGTGATTTTATATCTTATTTCTATAGGATTCTGAGAAATTATGACAAGAGAGCTTTACCTTTTTTCTAAATTCTATATGTAAAAATTCATAAAGACAGAAAATAAAGACACATGAATTATTTTCTTCCATACTGTCTGTGTCTTCAAACTTACTAGAAGGTGTAAATTGTTCTTCTGACACATGAAGAAAATTATTCAGTCAGTAGGTACTTGAACCCTTTTCAGGGTGACAATTACTTATTTCACTTTTAATAACTGTAGGCTGGGCTACTTGTTCTAGATTTCACTGGGGCCTGAAATTCTTCTCCTATATTAGTTCACTAAAAAGATGGCTGTGATGAATAAGTGTCAACTTATTTCTATTCTCCTCACTGTGTTGCACAACATAAATGAAACATAATCCCTGAACAGATTAGGCTGTTTCACTCTGCATATGATTAATTTCATAGGTTGTTTTACTCACTGGGTAAAATCAAGACATCATCCCCAGGGCCCGGAACAGTGTGGTTGTGTCCTCCCCAGCCTTCTTCAACATCTTTCCATGTTTCAGGGAGGGACCATATTGAAGTTGATTTGGGTGCAGAAGTAGAAGCTAGAAAATAAAGAAAAATCTGATTCATTCTAATAACTTCCAAATTCTATCCTTATTTTAGGAAGCAGATGATATTTTTACCTTCCAAATAGATGCTTTTCAATATTATATAAGCTTCCATAAAATATTTATCAGCTAGAAAGTAATTCTCCAACCCTTAGATAACCTCACTTCTGGAGAAAACATATTTCAATCTTTTTAAACACTTCTGTTCTGTTTTATTATAAATATTACATATGCCTATTATGGATTATTTGGAAAATTCAAGAAAAGAAGACATAACTTCCCATAATCTTTCGACATAGTCATAACTGCTATCAACTTTTCATTTGCATTTCCTTCTAGAATTTCTCAATATATTTATGTAACTGAGATTATATCACATCCAGTTCTTATTTTCGCATCCAATTCTGATTTTGCTTTTAGTATAGCCATTTTTCCTAAGCATCTTCTAAATTTATTAAATTCATGGTAAACATGCTTTTCGTGACTTTATAATAGTCTATCATATTAAAAATCTGTAATTTCCTTAATCTCCAATGTCTGACATTTAGACTTGTCATATTCTACACAGAGGTTGTATTTTAATCTCTGAGGATGACTGATAATCCCAGGCATCGCTAAGTGGAAAGAGAAAGTGGCGATGCAAGAATCACAAGAAACAGTTGTTTTTTCTGCCAGAGTCCAGTCCGCAGGCATTGTGGTCTAGAGCCCTAGAATACTTAAAAGTGCATAGACGGTGGCCAAGCAGAAATCACAGAGGGTGTGAGGAAAGGAATTAAGATGTGTGTTGTTCCACAGAAACAATATAAACATTATATACTGCAAATGTGCATGAATAAAAAAAACTTTTTTTTAAAGAAATAAGAGCCCCATCCACCAATTCTTAATACAGGAATTTAATATAGGAGTTTCAGAGAAGAGAAAATTGTAGGCTATTTTCCCCTTGGTAATAATTATTTTGATGATAATTAATTAATAAGTTAACTAGTAAATCATTCGTTTGGCATCCCCAAGAGACAATAAAACCCCATGTAGTCAAAGACCACTCCATCTTGTTCACTGTTGTATTCCCTGTCACCTCACACAGAGTCTTCTATGAACATAGTACCTAGAGAAGAGAAAGGGATGAAGGCAGGAAACAAAGAACACACTGCTGTGGGAGCTCAGGGTCTGTGAGGAGTAAAATTTTGGATCTCTCTCTTCGTATTGCATTAAGCATACAGAAGATGCCATCAATTCTTCTAGTTCACAGTTTTATCCAGTACTTTTACCTCTTTTATTTATTAATTTAAGTGGAAAAATTATTAGTTATTAGCAGTGAGTCTGCTAACACAAAAATGATCTGATCTAACACAAAAATGGCACCGAACACCAACGAAAACTCTGCCTTTGGAAAGATTTATCCCTCCTACAAACTGACACAAGATAAACAAAAACAATGAAATACATTGGAAAGCCGTTATGAGATGTTTACTCTTTGAGAATTTTGTTTTTGGGAGTTAGAAAGGTTTCACAGAACCATATGACTTTTGCAGAGGATTTGTTTACACTGATTTCTTGAAATTACCAGGAACAATTAAAGTTTAGAGATACCCTGGATTTTTCTTTCCATTTGGAGGGGGTCTAATGGCCCATCTGCAGATCTGGAGTCCTATGTGCACATATGGTCCATAATTTATGAAGTGTGCTTATTTACATGTTTCAATTCTTACTTTCTATTGTTTTGAAAAATAAGTGCACCCTTATATCTTCCTCTGACGTGCAGACACATATTTTAATTATAGGGTAACACAAGACAGACTTGTCAGGCAAAAAAGCGGGACTAATAGTTGTCTGCTTATAAATAACACAATGAGGATGAACTTGTGACTACTAAAGAACATTCTGCTGCACTGCCAGCTTCCATTTGGTGAGTTAATACTCACCTGCAGTAGGTGGGGGCACCACGCCTTCCTTCACCTGGAGAATCACTTGAACTTGACCTTCACCTGAAACTGAATACAAAAGGCTACAACACGGAGATGATAAAAAGATCATCCTAGTGCTAACAATATTCACTTGGGAGAAAGATGGCTTCCTAGGATACTCTTCTCAGCCTAAAATTTCACAATAAAAAAGAATTCCCTGTTAGTTAATTTAACAATTAATTTCTAATATTTGATTTTGATTGCTTTATTTAATAAAGCTTAATTGCAGTGAGATTCCATAAGTGAATTGGTACATACAGGGAAGGAACCATCTAGCCATGTCTTTGGAGGCCCAGAGTATCCAGAAGGCCAAAGCGCGCATCCTATTTCCTCTCCATCATTTTGTAGGCCCAGTTTTTAGAGTTCTTGTGGTTTTCACCAGTGGAGTTCAGATCACCCATGAAATGTATTTTCTTTACCTTTATCCAAACAAATTGTCCTTTTAATGAAGGCTCTTTCCCATCCGCCTTTCTCCTCCCATCTTCAAACCAACTGAACACATTTAAAAGGCCTGGGGTTCATTAATTTTAAGTGTTCAATAAATTAGTGGAAATAATCAAAAGCCCTGATTCTTTCCCATAATGACAATTTGATGTCAGTATAAACCAGTAGATTAAGCTGGGAACATATGCTCCTTTGCCAAGAGAGGCTGCTATAATTAAATAGTGAATACATCTACAAGGTGCTCTCACGCCTGATTAATTAGTAATCAGGTGCGTGAACTCCATTTTTCCTGTAACACCTTGTCTCTATTGGTTAATTACCTTTCTGCCTTATCAGGTGTCCTGGGAGCCAGCACCTCCCGCCACTGAAGGGCCTAAAGATGCCCGAGACTATAGCCTCAGGGACTTGTGCAAACTCAAGGCTATCCATTTTTGTTTCCCTTTGACCCTAAAACTTTTCTCCCATCACAGATGGAATAGATCAAAATTCACCCTTTTTAACTGACTTTAAAGTCAATTTAAAAATCATAAACTTCAGAATATTACAAAGAAAACAACCCCTGAAGAGTTCCATGAGCAACCTCTCCAATTCAACTTGATCATTTTCTCATTTAACATTGTTTTCTAGCTGGGCATGGTGGTGTGCGCCCAGAATCCCAGCACTGGGGAGGCTGAGGCAGGAAGTTTCCTATGAGTTCGAGGCCAGCCTGGGCTACATAAAGAGTTCAAGACCAGCCTGAACTACACAGTGAGACCCTGTCTCAGAAAAAAAAATTATGTATATATGTCATTTTCAATTACAACATGCATGAATCTTGGCTTTCTCCTTATACTGATAAATCTTGAAACTAGATATATGGCAACATACTCTTCCTCTGGACATATTCCACGTCTATCGCCATTTCCAATACTGTACTTAAATCATTCCTTTATCTTACTACACATTTTATCCACTTTTCTAACTTCAGAAAAGCAATAATAATAATGATGCCAGTCAGCCATCTCTTTTTTCTAATAAGGTCTAGCTCAGCCACTTCTGTCTATATTTATCAATGTATTCTCTAAAGTTGAAAAATACTTCAAATTCCATATTGTAAATACTTCAAGTGCCATACTGTAACATCAATCCCAAGTTTGCTTTTAATTTAATAACTTCTTATTGAGTAGCTTCTATTAACTTAAAATTATATCACCAACTAGCTTTGTCTCCAAATGTTGTGTTTTGTGGTACTGGGCATTGAACCTTGAGCCTCGGGTGCACTAAGCAGACACTCTACCACTGAGCCATGAACTCTATCTTCGCATTTTTGAGGGATCTTTCTCACGTATCTTATGACCCTAGGTACTGCTAGAAATGTATAGACTTTATTTTCATACATCAAATTAGAACCCAGGTTATGGGGCTCCTCTGAGCACTCAACATAGAACTGGCAACATGAACACATTCTGCTCACCTCTCTAGGGGCAAAATACTAAAGCAAAAAAGAAAAAGGTTTCTTCCAGAAGAAAAAGGAAAAAACAATACGGTCCCGATGTCATCAGAAGACATGCAAAATGTAGTAAGAATAAAATGCTCTTCTACAGGCATCCTACAGACAGCACAGAGACTGGGCTGCCACTGAGGTTCTTCGGTCTGCATACATGCACACATAGTCCTCCCTTCCAGAAGGTTCCCTTCCCCACACAAATACTAGAAAACTAAAATGTATATTGAAAATTTGTTGCTCATTTTATCAAAGTTAAATATGTGAATGCCATTCAGAGAAGAGAAACAGTTTCATTATCAGAGAAGATAGAAAATGTTATGGAAAATAGAAGAAATTATCAGGGTCTGATTTCCTGTATTGCCGCGCTCCATGTTCTTGTGGGGCTTTTCTGAGCATGTGAGTACAGATCAAGGGACAAATTCTCCCCAGACACCATTTCTAAAGTCATGAAGGACAACAGAGCGTGCTGAGAAAATATGGGTGCTGGAGCCCGACATCCTAGAATTGAATCCTGGAACAAATAAGCCCTATTCCCTTCATCTGAAAATGGCCAACTCATACACTCGAACTCACAGGGTACTTTGGGAGAGAAGGATGTGCTAACCCATGGAACATAGTCAGCAGAGGGCCTGGCACATAGTGAACAATAAATACTAGCTATGATCATTACTGTCATTAGGCATGTTCATTGTTCCAGGCGCCAGTTAACAAGGCTCAAGAAATACGCTTTTTCTCTTGTTGCTCTTTTTACAGCTGCACCCAATCATGATGTGCTATAGTATTATAGAGTTGTAAGCAACTTGATGCGATCTGCTAAAGTTTGCTAACTGTTTTGACTCTAAAAGACTGTAAATGTAAAGTGTCACTTCCAGTTTGAATAAATACAAAGAGGGATGAAAATCATTTAAGAATAAAGGTATTGACTTGGGAGGAGTTTAAAAGCCTTACACAAGCTGTGACGTTGTACATCTGTTTTCTCAGTGCTCATAATTTCTGATTTTGTATTTGTGCTATAAGAATGGTTAATCCACCTTGTTTATAAGTGAAGCCTCCTTGTAGTTGATCTTTCCCAGATTGTAAAACCTGGTCCTCAAAAAGAAGAAAAGTCTCTGTGTCAATTACTGCCAAGTTATTCTAATGAGTGCTACATGGTCTAAGCTTGCTATAACTGTAGACGGATAGCGGGAAGAGAGAAATGTGCTAAGTTCCTGGTAAGAGGATCTAAGAGATGTTCAACTAGATGTGGTGTGAGTGCCACAGGGTAAGGTGCTGTGCCTGGTGGATTTCATCCACTCCAAGGTGCTAGGGAGAAGAAAAATTAATTAATTCTGTCCCCAAGAAGATCTAATACTCTTAAAAGTTTGGAGGGAGAAATAGTGCCTATATATATAAAAAAGAAACCACATCACATGTTAGTGAGACACAGACTTCATCCCTATTTCACTTTTCCATTCATATCTCACTCTTCTCTTGCCATCTGAACATATTCAGATATCAGAACTCACTATTCTGTCTGTATCTATCCAGTGTTAGTCAGCTACTGACTGCACAATGAAAGAAGATAAAACAACAACTCCAGTTGGTGTCTGCAAATTCTATCTGATCCCACCCTACCTTGTCGCTTCCTTTGTTGCCTCTATCTGCACGGGATCCAGATGTCAGCCTTGATTTCCTGAGCCGTCTGTTGGACTTGGTCTTGCCTCTCAGCTTTCATCTTAGCTTGCTGTATCTGCTACCTCTACCCTCTCCCTGCCTCCTCACACCTGCATGCTCCTACTGTTTCTCCTCTACTCTTCAATGACCTTGACTTCATTCCCTGGAGGCTGACCTCTTCGACTTAGCTGCAGAAATTTTAGTTGTCAGTTGGGCCCTGGACAGCTTTCTTCACTTGACCACACTGCTGTGTAATTTCAGCCTCAGAGAAACAGCGATGAAAGTCACCTTGGCCCTCATAACACATGGTCTTTTAAAGACCTTCATGGAAATACTATGTGGAAATCCTGTGAACACCTTAAGGTCTTCCATTATTCCCAGTAGAATTCATTTGTGGAAGGGTGTGATTTTTTTTAAGTATAAAAGTAGTTGATCAACATGCCAAAAGATAAAACTACATCAGCCAGAGTCGTGAGAGCTAGTTCAATTAACCCTTCTTAATTAACTCACAGAGCAATAGTAATTGTTGATTCTGACTTAGAAATGTTTACTGCACTGAGACGAAGGCATTTGTGGTATCCTGGGCACTCCTGCAGATCTACAGAACCACAACCTCCAGGGAGGGACCTGGGACCAAGCTTTCTTTCTACCTGTTTGCCTAGGAGACAAACTTTTGAAACACTGACTTAAGAAATTATGTAACTTTTCTTATACTATGCTCAAAACATGGTTTGTTCTTAGCAAGTAAAGAGATAGACACCCCCCAAAAAAATACCACTGGGAATTTAGTTCATTGCTTAGAGTGCTTGCCTTGCAAGCACAAAGCCTTGAGTTTGATTCCTGGCATCAAAAAAAAAAAAAAAAAAAAAAGAGAGAGAGAGAAATAGAACCCAATGGAAAAGATACTTGTGTTCAAAATGGTTACTTTCTATCAGTTTAACCAAAACCTTTCAGGTCATGTTATATTTTTATATTTACCAAATATGAAATGCATAGTGATAATTTTATGTCATAAAATTTATTTCAATGGCTCTGAATTTTAATGTATTTTAGGAAAAAACAACTAGTTCATTAAACCCATGTTTTATGGATGGCATTGCATAAGAAGTTAGGTTTTAAAAATACGACAGTGCAAAAATTGATTCAAGAAAATACACTAATGGTACAATAATGGTACAAGAGGCATAATATGTGACAAAGGAAAACAGTGCTCAACTATGTGAAGTTTAGAAAACATAGTGGGAGCTAATACGTACAGGGGTTTTTTGTAAGCAGAAGGAAAAAGAATTGGTTTATAAGGGGAAGTATGTAAGCTTAGATTTTTAAAAAATGGTATATTTAAAAAAAAAAAGCATTGACCTTTGACTCAAAAAAGCTGAGTCTGAATGCTGGTTGCACCACCTATGACCTGTGTGAAATAAAGTTAGCTGCATAGCAACACTCACAGTTAGTTCTGCAGCTTGAGTGATTTCTAAAAACTAATTTAACTCTGACTTCTGAGTTCTTTCTTCCTCACTTCCTTCCCCCTCCCTCCCTCCGTTCTCTCTTCTTTTGCTTCTTTCCCTTTTTCCTCCCTCCCTTCCTTCTCACCTTTCTTTTCTCCCTTCCTCCCTTCTTTTCCTTTTGGAGAAGTTGCTTCTAACCAGGAGGCAGAATTCCTTCTCACATCCCCAGTTCCTGTTCCATTATTTATATTTTTACAGAAAAGCCTAATACATTTCCCTCAAGTCAATCCTCTACATTACTGGTAAAAGTCCTTGGGGATCTTTGGGGAATGAGTTTCCTATAAGAATGTAAATTAATTTATTAACTAGAACACTATAGATTGCCTCAGAGGGCTGTAGCATGGGAATGGCTACGGAGCTGCAAAAGATTATGACTCCACTTTGCTGACAAAATCCTCCCAAGAGCTCCGGGGAACTGTTCGAGTCCTGCCTCCTCTTTAGATCCTAACAGGATTCCTTCTCAAGGAATTGCACAGAATCTTATAAGCCCACCGATGAGTCCAGGCAGCAGCCAGTCCCCTGCTGCACTGAGAATAGAAAACCTAGATGGTCAGCGTGACCCACAGTTGAGCGCCTCGCCACAAACTCAGAGAAGCATCCTATTTTCTGGCTCTCCTGAGTTAGCATCGTCTCTTCTGATCCAGCTGTATGATGTGACCTGAGTTCTCCAAAACAACTTGGCACATGAAATAAAATCCATCTGTCACTCTATCCACAGCCTTCTTGCCCATGGAGACCACCGCTGGGGCTCCTCAACATACAGCCAGCCTTTATTTGTGTGAGGAAGACATTTGGACAAACATGCAGGCCAACATGCCAAGGCATACACCTTTCGGTGGGACAGAAGAAGGCAGTGGGCAGTAGCCCCGGAGCCTCGCAGGCAGACCGGACCCTCTCAGCTGCCGCCCACACAATGTCCCAGCTCAGCCGCATGGCTGCTGCGAGAACGGGGGCTGTGTGAACTCACAAGGACAACTGTGAATGGTGCAGCATCTGATATGAATTTATCACCGGCTGCTGGTTGGGAGGGGGATAAAGCAAGGGGAAGGGGCTCTGAGTATTTAATGCACCCTGCCACAACCCAACAGTTTGCCCCAAAGAGCCTTTTACCAATATAAAAGGACAGGGTCAAAAGTAAGTTGACCCCTGACAGAATGTACAATTATTAGAAGAGGGCTGTGTCCGAGCAGCTGCTGGAACCCCACTGGCTCCACATCGGGCTTCCAAGAGTCAGAATATGAATAATCAACTCAAGACTGTTTTCTCCACCCCTCTCCACCCCTAGCACCTCCCCCCAACCCTCACCTCCTGTTTCGGGCAAGTCCTATTATATTTCTACAGGAAGAAGCATAGCCTTCCCTAGCAGCTGCAATAATTGTGCTCCTATTGTGATGAAGACCTCCTCCTGGCCACCCCCCTACAAGTGGCCATTGTGAGTGGAGAGTCAGTGATTATACGCTTGGCCTGATGCTTTGGAGGACCCAGCTGCCTAAGTGCTGACACACGAGCATGCAGAAGGCCGGGGAGGGGGCTGGCAGAGGTAGAGGCGAGAGGTGGGGGAACCCACGTCTGTGAGATGGGACTGTGACATACCAGACCTTTTGCATAAGTCAAGCCCAGAACAAATGGGGCTTTATCGGGCCCCAGTGATGAGGAGTCTCTTCTCTCTTTGAAGTGGAGCTGAGCATGGGGCTAGCAGCTTTTTCTCCCTTGGACCAAGCAAACATCCTTCTTTTGATATGCTACATGCTCATTATCTCTGCCCCATTTAATGATTTTTGATTGAAGGGTGGCGGCTGGGATGCTGAGACTCGTTAGAGAGGCTCCATGCAGCCAAGCCCGTAAGAAAGGCTTTCCTTGTGTCTGGTCCTAAATTTGGAATTTCTTAACAGTGTGCGCTTGTTCTTAGAGGCAGATAAGGGTTGAGCGTGAAATTCTTAATTAAGCAATAAATAGAGAGTGGGGTGTCAGCAGATGTAGCCAGTAGCCATGGCAACAGGAATCACATGGGCAGGAGAGCTGAGACTAGATGGAGGCCTCGGGCCTGGGCCTGACTGACAGCTGAAGAATCCTACAAAGCCTGTAAACCAGATTAATTAGCTGACTAATTATTTCATACCGTTAATGTAACTAAAAAATAAAAATAGTTCACCATGAACTGAAACATCCCTGAAAAAAACAGCAGGGAAAGAGGCAATGGGGAACCGGCTCTGTATGGCAGAGATGGGAACTGCCAAGGAGTCAAATTAAGTGAACAGAAAAACGGGCTTGCTGAATTTGCCTCTTGACTTACAAATATCAACGAACACTTGTTCTACAGTCACATCTGTTCCCAAGGTCAGTGGAAGTTACAGTTGGGAGAGGCCATTCCTAAGAGTTTATCCCACCAAATACTGTTCCTGCTAGGTCCTAATACAAAATACTGTATAGCACACATGGACTTCACTTGTGGCTTCTTTTGTAAGTAGTTCCTCAAGCAAGATTTTCAGTAGTTTTGGAAAGGCAACCCAAACAATCTTCTTAAAAGGTATCTTCTAAATGAGTGAAGTTGTCTTTTTCCATGGATAACAATTGCTTAAGTAGTATTAAATTTCAGTGACGGAAACAATTCACCATGCAGTCATTTGATCATAGAGCTCAAGTATCTTTCAAAATCTAGTTTAAAAACACAGAAGGAGACTTTCAGAAACATTATCATGTGGATACTGAAATCAAGATACAACTCGTGTTCATCTTCCAGGGAAAAGAAAAATTCTGGAGAATAATTCTATTAAGCAAAAATTTTAGTACAGTAACATGGCATGCTCATCACACTTTAATACATGTGGGTGTTTTGTAACAGATTTCCAAGAGACAAGTAAATATTCTTAACCCCATTGTATAAATGAAGCTATTGAAGCATGGAGCAATTACAATGCCTTGCCCTAGGTAAAGCAGCCAGCCAGCCCTGATTAAAACCCTAAGCCCTAAGCACTGGCCATGAGCTTTCCAAAAACTCAGCACTCCATACAGACATTTGCTGAACAAAGGCAAAACTTGCCTTGGTGGAAAAGAGAAATAAATGCAAGGCTCAAAACATATATATGCAGTATTTTTTTTTTTCTTTGTTACTGGGGATCTGTGAGAAGTTTTCTTCCACAGCCCTGCCTAGCACGCACCCCCACCCCCACATCCTTTTCAGTCAGTGATCAATGATTGTTTAGTGGGCAGCACACCCTAGTGGAGGGATCCACGGTCAGGAGCTAGAATGCCTGGGTCCTTATCTTTTCCATTCTCATCTGAGTCTAAGATTAATCAAGTATCTTCAATCAGATAGGAAGCAGCCAGCTGGAGGAAGTGTAGATAATTGTGATTTTTAAAAACCTTCCTATCCTGGAGGATGTGGTAAGCTGGCAAACAATAAAAGACGGTCCACTTAGAAGTGGTCAAAAAAATGAATGAAACACTGCCAAATGTCAGTGAAGCAGCACTCTGAATTAAACAGCAGCTGAGAGAAAGGGCAGCGCACCCCAGAAAATCTGGCACATAATCATGCACCTGAAAGAAGTCAACCAGTTTCCACATAATACATGAAACTTCTAAGGTCACAAGTTTCCCCGTGTCTTGTCACCCCAGCATAGGCCCACATATGCTTGATGTCATGACGAATGTTTTCTTCTTCTTAAATGTATTTTATGTAAATTATCCCACTTCTAATACTATAAGTCACAGAGTCTGAAAAAAACACATAAGTGAAGGTAACGATCTAACCAATATGTCAAACAGAACTGGAACTCTATGTCTTGCTGTTTTGTTGAGGTTCCAGCTACAGTAACTATCTCGCTGTCACCACGGCATTGGGCGATGCAGACAGATGCACAGAAAGCACAGTAGCCTAACCATCTCCTTCCTGTAGATTTTGTGAAGTTTACACAAAGGACATCCACAATTGTGACTAAACCTACACAGCACAGTGTAGCTAATGGGGCCCCCGGGAAGAGCAGACGGGTCTCAGTTCCTCCAATCGTTGCATCCTCGTGGCCAGCCCAGACGTGGGAAGCAAAGCAGTCTCATCACTCATCTGCTCCGACACTGGGGATTAAGACGGAATCACTGGCCGCACAAACTACACCCAGGAATCCTCCTGGAGGAGGAAGGTCTACAAGTTTATTGAACATGCAACGGTCCTTTTCTGGCTTACTGTTCCTTTTCCAAATCTTATTCAAAGGTAGAGATATTAGATGCTCTAATACAAAGAATCTTTTGAAATTAATGCAAGTCACCCGCCTAGTAAAAATGGCATATTAAAATAGTCACCTATATCATATATATGCACATACACACTTACAGAGTTCCGTCTATATATAAACATAAATGCGCAGAAGCACAGCTGCCTACACAGAGGCGCATTTTTACCATAAATGTACGAGTTAACTAAGAATGCTATCAAAGGGTAAAAATGTATGTATCTGTACTGTTTGATTTGTCTTTCCTCATGTCCTAAATATTCCCATATAGTGTTTGTCTGACACAAGTATTTGAACGAGCTTGCAGTACATGAATAAAATCTGACCAATGAATGAGTCAGGCTATTCAGAAGTATGCTAAGTAATGGTAAGACAGTAATTAAAATCAAAATAGTTTCTGGGCTATATAACAAGTGAATAGTCATAAAGTTAATGGCAACTATTTGATGTTACTTATTGGCTGTGTTTGGTTCTTGTGGTAAAACAGCTGCAACGATGTCTGTCCATCCCGTTTTTTTATAGTTTTAGGTTACATTTGGGGGCAGGTCAAATATGAAATAAGATGTAAATGGCACATTTCAGTGCGAAAAAAAATATATGACATTCAATTTGGCAAAAACTTTAAAAACATCAAGAAAGCACCAGATTCTTCTACCTCGTCATATTAAAATTCAGTAGTCCCGGGTCTCAACTGTAGGTCAAACCCAGTTATCATACGGTCAGGCGCAAGGCGAAGAGACAAGGAACTCGGGATGGCGTCCCCACCCTGCAGGCCCTAAGGAGGGCCGAGTCTGGCTTAGGGCAGGGGCTGAGTCCTGCTGTGATGCCACAGTTCCCTGAATTTGGCCAGGATCTACTAAGACCAATTTTTAACAAAATTATCATTCTAGACACCCACTTTGTCTCTTTCGTACAGGGCGCTATAGGAAGCGATCTTACAGTGAGCTGATGTCATTGGTTCTAGAAGTGACCAGCGCTGACACTGAAGTGGGAAAGGAATATGAAACAGACTCCAAGAAGCCAAAAGAAGTGGATAGTCCTGAGCACAGTATTGTGATTCTGTTAAACATGTACAGTAAGAAGGTAAGGAAATCTTTCATCCTCCGTCCCCCCAAAAAAGGCTCCTGTAACCCTGACATGAAGCAGACACAGCACACCCCAGTCCTCAGCTAGCCCACTGTGTCATGTCCTCTTCTAATCCAGATTCCCTTTCGAGGTCCCCCTCTCACCTTCCACATTCACGTCAGCCTCCTTCAGCATCTCTCTACTCCTCCTTATGTCTGTGGTCACAATCGGCCATGCTGTCATTATATATCCCCTTGTTTACTGCAAATACAACACTGCCCTAAAATGGATTAAGGTACTAACACACCCATATTTATGAAGCATTGCTTTGGACTAGGTATTCAGATCAAGAGCTTTCAAGGTTATCCTTTATGTCATTCTCTACCTCTTGAGGTAGGGTCTTTTTTAGTATCCAATTTTGCAGAGGAGGGGCTAAGACTTAAAAGAGAAAGAGTGCCTATTTAATGTCCCCACCAGGTAAATCTTGGTACTGGGGTTAAAATCCACATGGTCTGATTTCAGAGGTCACTCACTTAATTATAACACAAGCTGTTGCCTTCGGTCCCTCACTTCATAGTACAATGCCTAGAAGTCAGGAATAAACAGTTGCTCCCAATTTTGTGCCCTTAAAATACACATCTAGTCAGAAGCTTACCTAGATAGGCGAGTTGTCTCGATTGGCTGTTGAAGAACCAGTCACAGCCTTGGTCTTGACCAGGTGATGGATGAGACAGAAGAGACCGACCCACTCGACTCCCACATCTTATGAGGATATGAGGGTAAGGTGGCAAGTCCGTGTGCACCAGGAGGAGGTAATTTCCAGGAGAAAAGGTGTCAAATGTTGCTGAGTACTTGAAGTACAAGGGAAAAAAACAAAATGCTCATTTAGCAAGAAATTCCCCATTGCCCCCAAGAGCTAAAGAATGCAGGTGAAGTAATTCAGAAATAGGATAGTACAGAACCAAACTACTTTTCCTGTAGGAAATTAGCCTACTTACTCCCATTTCATAATAAGTTTGTAACTGGAGCCACTGAATCATAGAACGTGCAGACTGAAAGAAATCATAAAGTTCTTGTTTATCAACCTTAATTCACAAAGGAAAAAACAAGGGCCTAGACTAGTGAACTGACTTGCCCGAGGTCAGACAGCTAGAAGAGACTGAGCCACATCTAGAATTCCTTCGTAGTTTTCCCACATCTTAGAGAGGCCAGCGCTAATAGGCACATCGTACATTTATACCTGTCATAGCTCGCACTGCTGGAGCTATGCGAGATGAGGAACTGAGGAAGGCAGAGCTTCAGTAATGCTCCTCATATCAAAAAGCAGGAGAGTGCTGAGCCCGGATGTAAACCCAAGGTGTCCACCTCCAGAGTCACATCCTACTACCTGTGTTTTAGGATAACTCCCAGAATGTTCCCCTGGGAACCTCAGAAGAGGCAAGAGAAGCATACATCCTTTTGGAGCACCATGGTGAGAACATCAGAGATTCTGTCCTGGATTTCTTGTACCTAGAGTTCTCCAAGCAGCTTCTATCTCCCTAAAATGTGTTTTTAGGACTACTCGGGAAAAGAAGAAGCTGCATGAAGAAGAAAAGAAGCTTAAGGAAATTTTCTGGGCTATTTTATTTCTTTCTTTTTTATTTTTTCAAAAAATGCCCCCACTCTGTACATAGTTCTTCCTCCTCTCTTCTGCTAGACACCTGACTGCCAACCCCAACCAGCCTTGGGGCTGTGGAGAATGCTGTGTGCAAGTTCAACTTTTGCCACAAGGTGGCAGTATGAAATGTACAAATGTCTTCTTAGGACCTTTTCTCCCAGCTACAAACACTTATAACTGAGAAAAGTTACATTTTAATTTGTAATTTAAAAAAAAAAAAAAAACCTCAGTTCTAGAGAATTCTTAAAAGTGCTTTCTCATTGAATTAGTAAATTTAATACTTCAAGTGGAACTATTCTGCATTCAAGATGGGATTTAAATCAACATAGTCAGGGTATGTCCGTCTAGCAAAAAAATGCTGCTGCCATTTATCAGCACCAGTTGAAGCTCATGTTTGCAAACATAACTACAAAGAAGGAAAGTAAGAGTCCCTTATTGTGGGTAGGGCATAACAATGAATGGAATCCTGGAGTTACCTGCAAAGGTCTGTTGATGTAAGGATCTGCAAATCGCAGTGAGTAAGTCTCTCCATCCAAGAGCAGAGCCATCCAGCCATAATGGTTAGACAACGTGTCATGGACGTAATTGACAGTGGTTGTCTTATTTCTGTTGTCAGTGATGGTTAAATTACAAGGAACATCAGGAGCATTAGCCCTGGAATGATTTAAAAAGAAAAAGGAAAAAATAGGATTTCAAGGTTACTTACCCATTCTAAGCCAAATGCATTCCGTTACATCAAATGTAATCATCCATTCTTTCCTGAAAATCTTAGGCCCTAGGTCTGTGTGTCTATGCTGGGTTTAACAATCACTGTGTGGGTCAAAACAGCCCAGAGGGAGCTGGCGTTGGATCCCTTGTATACAACACTGGCCTGGTGGACTAAATGTAGAATATTCAGATTTGAAAGCACTAATAAATGTCACCTAGTGAGTTCACGTAGGGCCAGGACTCTACACCATTAATTTAACAAAGAAATGTGCACAGCAAGAATTTTGTCATATACCAAGTTGATCATCAGCAGAAAACATGTTATTTTTAGTAATTAGATATTCATATAGGGATCAATGACAGATGCTCAGGACCTAACATGCCTAGACTCTTAAATACCTTACTCCAAGTGCCCAGCAGGCATGACCTCAGTAGCCGGCTCTGCTCTAGGTTAGAATAAAACAGTGAGCTGGCTCCTGTCCTGTGGGGTGCCTAATGCCCAGTACTCACTGACTCGATAGCACTTCTGTCTTCTTGGGTTTGCATTTTAAAAATATAGATTGTGTGATGCTTAAATTGGAGATGTTTTCTCCTTCCTCTTGGACTCCCCTGTACTGACCTGGGTCCCTGCACACGGAGGCACTCAGCTCATGTTTTTGTATGAATGAAGCATGAATGAAGAGGTACTCCAAAATCAGCTAGTACCATCTTTATAATTTATATAAAGTGTTTCAGAAGGACTGCATTTTAACAAATGAGGAAATTGAGGCAGCATATGGCAGAAGTAATACATACTTGTAAATGTCATAAAGTAGAACTAGAAACATAAGCTCCAGGGATCTACAAATTGTCCTCCCCATCCCAGAAAATTATTTTGAATATTTAATAGATTTAATCATACGGTAAAACTTGAAAACTGAGTTAAAGTGGACCTTAAAGAAAAAAGCCAAAGTTAAAAAAAAACCAATACACTTTATGATTGTCTTTCCCTCTTTGGTTTAGTTTTCATGAGAATCTTTAACTGTGGTGTTTTGCTGCAGGCAGATAATTAAATTCTCAAAATAGAGGGAAATGAGATGAAGGAAGAAGTGGGACGTGAGTATATCTGAAGTCAATGTATAATCCAGTGGCAGATTATGAGAAGGAATAAAAATGTTTCAAGACAGAGTCTCACTGTGTTGCCCGGGCTAGTCATGAGCTCCTGGGTTTAAACCACTCTTCTGCCTCAGCCTGCTGGGAAACTGGCACTACGGGATTGTGTCACCATGCCCAGCTAAGAAAAAGGAAACTTTTAAAATGTTAAACACTTTGGCAAGTTAAAGTTAAATGGGTATAAACTGGAAATGAAGATCTGTATACACCAGTATGTGTGAACGTGGACAAATTACCATCTCTGTTTAAACTTTGATTTCTTTTCTTTCCTTCTCTTCGTTTCTCTTTCTTCCTTTCTTTCACTCTTCCTCTTTCTTTCTTTCTCTCTTTCTCTCTTTCTTTCTCTCTCTCTTTCTTTCTGTGCATGTGGCACCAGGGATTGAAACCAGGGACTTCACACTGTGCTACATCCCCAGCCCCTTCTTAATTTGATCAGGGCTAAGCTGCTAAATTGCCCCGGCTAGGCTCAAACTTGTGATGCTCCTGCCTTAGCCTCCCAAGGTGCTAGGATTTTAGGTGCGTGCCACAATAACCAGTCAGTTTCCTTCCTTTTAAAATAGGTATGACAGTTCATGTAGCTTCAGTGAAACTTTAAGAGATCATCCACATAAGCAGTCAGTAGTCATCACCAAGCCCAACAACATCAACCTCTGGCTCACTTAAGAAAGTACCTGGTGGAGAAGAAGGGGGAGAACCAAGATGTACCACGTACAGGTACAAATTACGATAAATGTGATCGCTATGTATACAATGTACCAATACATGTTCTTGGAAATAAAATTTTTTAAAAAGTACCTAAGATGTACCAGTTATACCACTCCATACTACTGGTTTGAATGCACAGAGGTTTAGCCATCATGTTTGATCATTGAAAAACATGCCCAAAAGTTTTCCTGTCGCAGACCACTGACTCTGGCAATGTAGCACTGCTTGGGAGATTAGTCTGTTTGTTTCATCTGTTTTTAAAATAAAGGGATAAAAATGCTCAGGACTTTGGGGAATGAAAGAACAACTACACAGAAGTAACTGAATCTTTAGAAATCTTGGGGGAGGTAACAATTTCTTCCTGTCTTTGGCTTGGGACAGTTAGAGTTAATCCCCTTTATTTACATCAGGATTTAAATTGGAACTCCTGAATAATCCTTAACTCATATTCCAAGAATCAGAGTGAACATTAAGGTCATTGTTCCACCTTTGAATCCATTGCATGATCTCCCACCACAATATTTCATCCTGTCCCTAATCCTAATGGCAGGTGTTCACATCCTCAAATAGGAGACCATTCTATTTGTAGAATTGACTTTTAAAATTGTAACCTTTGGAAAACTTTTGGAGTGCTAATTGTTTTTTCTTATATTCCCAGCTATCTGTACTCAGTCATCCTGTCTCTTTCCCTGATTGAAACAATGAGTCCCATGAGACTATTCAGCATGATTTGCCCAACAATTTAACAAACAAAAATAAGCTTCTGGGAAATCAATGTAAAACAAATGTGATAAAAAGAGGTAAGTTGGAACTAAGAAATATGTAAGGGGGGAAAAGTCTACTGCAGTAGATATCTTGCTCAGTATTTAGGATGGGACTCCCCACAGTCCAGATAATGATTCTGAGTGTTTCTGATTGTGAAAGTGCCTTCTTACAGCTTCCATGGCGATAGCAAATAGTGAGTCACAAGACCTACATCCAGGAGAGACTAACCGAAAAATCAGAACTGCCAGTTAATGCTGTACACAAAGAAATAAAGTTGCCTTTTATATCATGCCAATATTTGTCTAGTGACTAAACAAGTGATATGTGCACCAAAACACTCCTACTTGATAATATTTCTGTGCAACAGAAAAGACTACTTAGAAAACCATGTAAGTGTCAGATCCCCTGTAAACTTATCAATAAAGAAGATAAGCACTTGACAATAAGTTATCAGAGTCTGACACGGTTAACTCCATATCTATAGAGTATTTGCCAAGAAGATATAAACATGCCTAGTAGACACATAACCCCTTTGGGTCATGAACAAACTATGTTCTAGTACTGGGTCCTAACGGTTTAGGAAAAGACTAAGATTTCCTTAGGGACTCACATTTCTTCTATTCTAATAAAATGTTCTCAATTAAATCACTTTTCCAAAGACTCTTTTGTAGAAGCAACAATTTATGTCATGTACAGGTACAAATTCCTTATGATGAACATTATCACTATGTACATCTAAGATGTACCTTTAAAATAAGATAAATTATTTTAAAAAAAGACTCTTTTGTACAGCCAATGATATACTTCGGTCAGTCCCCTGCTCCCTAAAGGCAGCCCTTCTCTGCTGCCTCAGTGCTTCAGAACTTCGCTGTCACAGATTTCAGATACCATTTTCCCAGCCAAGATCCTGCGGGTGGTGGTCTTTTGGACAGTGTGTGTGGGTATTGTGAAGATTGAAGTCCTCTCTGTCATCTAGCAAGCGGGAGCAGGTGGGGATCTCCAACTGAACTCCGGCTGAACTTGATGGTCAATGGCCCTTTATACTTCTGGGCCTGGCGCTGCTCCCTGCTCAGCTGGTTCTGACGCCAGGCACAGAAGGACCTGATGAGCTACTCCGTCTGCGTGGTATAGCAGGTCTGGTTTCGAAAGAAGTGTTTTTCACACCATTTCCTCAGTTTCTGAAGGCCCTTACAACACGCCCCCTTCTTAAATATCATCACACCACCAAATCTAGCATTAATGAAGTTGTTCTTGTCTTTGGGACCTTTCCACCTTCCTTCTGATGTTCTTCTTCCAACAAGCACCTTATAATGTGCTCCCAGCTTCTTAGTCAACCAGAGACCCGCCGCAGCAACTTTGATCTAAACTACCCTTTGCCTGGCCCCTCCCGCAACTCTGGCCCCACCAAGCTACCTTCATCCATCTCGACCACAGTTTGTTCAGGATTCGGTTTTCTAGGGAACCGTGTGCAGTTCCAGCTTTCTAGCTTTCTGGACTGGAGGTAAGAAGGAAGTTTCCAAACATACCTTCCTCTCAGCCGGGGGTAGAAAGGGCCACGTGGTGCACGCTAAAAAGCAAATCAAAATGTAAAAGACCCGCCTCCCAGCAGGCAAGATGCCCTGCACTGACCATTACTGGGGGCCCAAACTCCAAAATCAGATCAGCTCTGAGCCTTCTAGGCCAAATGCCAACATTGACAGTGGCGGGCTCCCCTGAAAAGCACCAAAAGAACATCAAGAGTCAAAGAACACCATGAAGAGAATCCACCAACCATAATTACTACAATTTTCACTTGCCCTAAAGAGCCACCAATCTCCCTCTCTTTACTGTTAATGAAGCAAAGGAGCACACAAGTATTTCTAATTTGGAGGAGCCAAGGGAGTCTGCATGGGCCATTAGCAGCAGAGAGCTTCATTACTAGGGGAAGAAGCCTCTTCCTGAACTTCTCATGGCTTTATGTGCAAGAAATCAGGAGGCAACCGGCCCATTTTAAAAGTTAACCCTTCCTTGTGCGTCAGCGACGGCTCCTGAATGCACTCAAAAGGACAAAGAACTGTAAGCCTTGCGTGTTTTTTTGTTTATTTGTTTGTTTGTTTTGCTTTTCTACGGGGTTTCTTGATTTTGGATTTTTCTTTTCATGTAAATAACAAAAATCTCCTTTTAATTAAGGAGTACATTCCATTAAAAATATAACATTATCTCTTGGTAGAACTTGCCAACCGAAGTACCAATTGACTACAGCAGCTGCTTAAACAGGTACGTAATTTAGTGCCCATGTACTGTGCAGAACTGTTGAATGTATACTGCCCACAAAGGATTTGTTGGGCAATCAGCAATACCAATGAGAACAAAGATTAACTCCCTGGTTTGTATTTACCATTAGCTTACTTTTCCTGAGGGTTCATATCTCTGCGTATTAACAAAAACATTGCACTGAGCTCTAAATGCTCTTGATTCTGAACAATTGTGAAATAACCTCTTTATAATTACACATCTCCTAAGCAAGACATATCATAGTAGCAGGCTTCAAACAGGGCTGCAAACAACTTCTGGATATTCGTGCTTGCCACTGTCACTCTCATCTTTTACTGCATAAAAAGGACAAAATCAAAGTTTTGGGCACAGCCAACAAAATCCTGACACAGTAGCCTTCAAAAAAAAAATGCACTGAGCTCAGTCCCCGTCATCATCTTGTCTGCTACACTGCCACCATCCAGTAAAATGCAGTGCCTATTAATTTTCTATATTTAACCTTATTGACTCCATATTCTCCTGACCAAGGTAGCAAACATCAAGAAAGGAAAGAAACCACAACACTAAGTCTTTCTCTAAAAGTTTCAATAGTCCTTAAAGTATCATACAAACTAAAACTGGCAGACAGAGTCGGGTTATACAATGATTAATGCTGTTTCTAGTGAGGTGCCTGACATCTGTCCTCCATAACCTATCAGACATGTATTTCCATCTTTGTTTAGAGTTGGCTGACACAATGGTTTATTGTAGCGGGCCCAAGAATCAACCTGGAAATTCCTCTACAGTAGCGTCTACTGTTTCTCCAACAGACTTTCGTGCTGTCCTCTTAGGATATGACTTGTTGCTCATTTCATCTTACACTCTAAAGAAAAGCAACAGCTGCCTATTATCCAGTTTTAGTCGACCCTTCAGCACCATAGCATTATTCCTCTCAACCTGCTGAGCTCAGCTCCAAAAGCTGCCTCGGAACACACATTATCACCACTAGAGCTGGGCATCCAGAAGGTAGGCAACTGCTTGCCAGGGATACTGAAAGACAACTCTATCTATCAGGGGAAAGGTAAACTAAGAAGCCTGCCTTCCCTTTTACATGGATACACCTGGTGCTGGGGTACAGTTAACTGACATCAGCACAACAGAATCCATCTTCAGCCTCTCTCCATGTTCAAATAGGTCATATAAGAGTGTATTCATCACAGAACTATGCAAATGCTATAAACTAGGGCTCTTTATTCTAGAAAACCAGTTGTCAAACATTTACTGACATAACGCTGTACCCTTTCTGATTCATGAAATTAATCATCTTGTAATATTGTTGATAATAGTCCTTAGTTTGGGGTCCATTATGATTTTTTAGACCGTTTTTTGTTTTACTTCTGCAATCTCTGCCACCAAGAAAGGATAATCTATTTTGTATTTTCCTGTCTCATAAGGTTCTTTCTTTTTTTTTAAGAACTGAAAAGATACCATTAGTAGTGCTATACCTATTTATCCCTAGGAAGGAAAGTTAGGCAATTATTAGACAAGAAGCTAGGCCGAAATTTCCATTTGAACTCTTCGTTACTTTTGCATTCGCAGAGGTAGGGGGTGCCTTATGCTTTAAACACTGACACATTAAGAGCAGTTACATAGGTGAAAACTGAACGCAAGCACCACAGGAGAGGACACTAAGCAAGGTGTAAGAATCAAGGTGATCGACAAGAACATTAACCTTTTCTTTTCTAGAAGCAGGAAGGAAGAAACAGAAAGTGTATGGCACACTGAATCAAAGCCTGGGTCCTGGAGACTCCAGATTCTGTGACCACCTGGAAAGTTTTGCTGGGTTGGCATCATGTCATATGATTATTGGAAATTATTCCCTTGTTTTGAGGAATTGGATTAAGTTCCATTTAAGCAAATTTAATTCCTTTGCCAGGCCTTTGTTTCTCAGAAACAGAAAAATCTGTAATATTTTATTAAATTACTAACATGTTTATATGCTGTTTTGTAAAGAACAAATGGAAAATAATGATTTTTTAAAGGCAGATTTACTGAGCACTTACTTATTATATGCCCGACAATGATGTTGTGAGATGCCCATTTTACTGACGTGAGAGCTGAAGCAAAAAGAGGTGAAATAATTTGTCCAAAGGAGTATGTGTAGGAAGTAGGGGAGCCATGACCTGTACCTATAAATGATTCTGAACACTTCTACTTTTCAAGTTTTTGAAAAATAATTTCAAACATAATGTACATGTCCTGACCAGATTTTGTGTACAACCTACAAAGACTGAGAAGGATTGGTTGGCCAACCTACAACATTTTGCAAGCTTCTAAATTGTCCCACACTCAGTGAGGTCAGTAATTGAAATGCAGACTCAAGGTCTGGTTTGCTGATGTTGGAGTAAGCTGTGACAACCGAGAAAGATACAGAGTGCTGCAGACCAAAAATAATAGTTCTCCAGTGAAAATTGTGAGACTGACATCCTTCTTACCCACCACAATTCTGTGTATCTAAACCACCAAGTGAGAAAACAACTGCAAATCTAAGCAAGTTACTGACTGAGTAGCGGTGAGCTGGAGGAGCTGTGGAGAAGGAATCTCCAGTTAAAATAAATCCTTTGATCAGCTGATAATTCCAGGAAAGCAAATGTCCCAAAGACATTATGAAAGGACATGACGTTAGATGCTTCTAGGAATTTTAGAAATAAAAACCGGGTTCAACATTTTAATTCCCGGGTCTTCTGAAGAACTGAATGTCATCAACTCTTCAAGAACATGTCCTAAAAGAAACAGACTGTGATGACAGTAAAGGAAGATTTGGGTAGAGTCCATAATTTTTTATTTATATTAACCTGTACAATACTAATTTTGAGTAACCATGTGTTCTGTGTGGTATTGCACCATCACACAAACAAGCCCCTATTCTCATCCTCCTTTCTAATATAAGAAAATTATTCAAATATTTTACATTATTTTTTTCTTACTGGGTTTTTCATACAAAGTCTGTGTTTCCTATAAATACGATGTATAATTTATACTTATACACATCTTAATTGGGACTTGCCACATTCAAGAAATCAGTAGCCATTTATTCCCAGTGGCTATAGTACTGAACAGTATGGATTCTAATGGTAGCTGGATAAACATGTCTATAGTTTAGTAAGGCAGTAAAGTTAGGAAGAAAAAACTGGGACTTATCAGTGAATGCTAACTGAAGTTGTGAAAATAACCCAGATTCAGGGGAGTGTACAGAGCTTGAGAGGAAAAGAAAGCTCATAGAACCCTAAAGAATGCCAGGATTCAAAGGACAAAGAGGGGAGTTCATGAAAGGGACCTAGAGGGCACATACAAAAATCTATTGATAACATTATCCAAAGTTAAACTTTTAAAAAAAATTTGTTACAATAAAAGACACATTGCCATTAACCCCCCTCAAATACACCCCTTCACTCCAAACACAGATATCCCATAATTCTTGCCACTTTCTGAAGCAGTACTAAAAGTCCTCTTTTGTGAGCATCATTAGTTGTGCCTTTGTGGCTGCCACAGTGTCCTGACTGATTCAAATGTTTACCTTGCACAGTTGTTTTGACTTTGGGGGAGAGCCAGAAAAGTTGCACGGTGCCAGATCTGCTGAATAAGATGGATGAGGACACACCATAATATTTTTATGATCCTGCCTTTACTTTGGATGACACTTAGTAGCAGCATTAGCCATATTTTTAATCACATCTCATAAAGATATTCATAAAAGAGGACTCCCAGAACTGCTTCCAGAACTGCTGAAGTGGCAAGAATGATGAGATAAATGTGCTCCAAGCAAAGGGGAGTATTGGGGGGGCATATTACTGACAAGGTATCTTTTACCATGATACATCTTTTAATTTAAATACTCACTGTAAATTTTGATTATTCCTTGTATTTCCAAAGAGAAGAAATTCATTCAGATTTGGGGAATCGTAAGTCCAAGAATTCTTGGACGTAGGTCAGTATTAGAGGATTCCGGGCATATTTTTCTCAAAGGAGGCCCTGACTATACATCATCACCTTTGCCTCTTCCAAAAGACGAGGTTCAGAGGCGTTTGATAGAAATAGAAGCTATGAAAGAAGCACTGTCCCAAATACCATGGCTCTTGCAGAAAGCACACTTTTAGAACCGATAAGAGAGATAAAACATGAGCGGCACTCATGCAGGTCAAACATATTGTCATTGTAACAAACTTGACTGCCTCATACATGGTGCCGGTTTGTTCTTCACTCAAAATTAAATGTTATGACCAATCTCAAATATTGCTTCTGTCAGCCCAGTTGGTAGAATTAAGTCATGGAAACCACACAGGTGGGCACCTGTCAGATTTAAATAAGGCAGTGAGGGAGAGGAAGAGAAAGTTACTAGTGTCGAAATGGGCCAGACGGGGTCTACCAAGGAAGAAATCACACTCCGAGCACTCAGGTTTTAGCAGGTGGAGGAAGAGGGCACCCTTGTTTTTGCAGCTGTAGAGAGCCTTACTCCTTGCCCTCTGGGGACCTCTTGCTGAGGGATGGGTAAAGGGAATGTGAAGACAGCAGGGCGCTTATGCCATATCGGATCTCCATCAACATGTAGCCCCAAAAGATCATGATGTGGAGCTTTGTAAATCAACTCTTAGGGTGCTTGCCCCAGGGCAAATAGCACAACAAATTAATCCTTTCTTCATGAAATGCAGTAAAGTTTGTATCTACACTGAATTCAAATTGCTCATTAGCTCTGACATGTTCCTAATGATGTTATAATGCTCTGGGACAAAGATCAAGCCACTGAGCACAAATAGCTAGGGATAGAATCATAGAATGATAAAATTAGAAGGACCTCAGAACAGTGCCACTCCAACTTCAGTATGAATCACTTGGCATTCCGATTTAGGATGTCTGAGGTCCAGTCTGAGAATCTCCATTTCTCAGGAGCTCCTTGGCCAGGCTGAGGCTGCCAGCCCATCCACTGCCCTTTGAACAGCGAGGCCTCCAAGCTCATCTAACCCAGGGGCCTTTCCAAAAAGCAAGAATGCAAGGGCCGAGAAACATAACTGGAAACATACTGAGGCTGTCCCAGGGCTAATCTGAGACAGTTGGGTGTTTGTCCCTAATCCTGCAGATAAACCTGAAAATTGTAAATAGACATATAGGAAATAGGTTGGCTAATTAACCCAGTTTTCATGGTACTTAAAGAGGTTTCCAGGCCATGGAATTTTCCACTTTAAAATTGGGAAAATCCCAGAAAACCCAAGATGAATTTCTTCAGCTAGGAGTTCTTCGAATCTACTTAGAGTAGAGCATCAGGATTATAGTCTTCCTGACCTTGTCAGTCTCTGAGTGTTGAGAGCAAGACCTGCTGCCTACTTATCCTTTTCTGCAGAGCCTTCCGCCACCATAATGACAAGGGACTATCTGGGAGACAGCCTAAGAGATTCTCAAAAGCACAAAATAGGAATATTGCAAATTCACAGGAATAAGAATTATATAAGCATATGATGTTCCTTTTCATGAAACCTATCTTTTCTACTTTCCTCATTTGAGAAAATGCATATAAGAAATAAATCACTAGCTTTCATAAGTCTCAAAACATTCATTAAAATCATCTTTGTTAAAAGCACTAAAATGGATTAAACTACCAGGCCATTCCCCTGAGAATAAAGAAAAAGTCATGCTCTGCACAACCAAAGTTAGAAATGAAAATATATCCCTCCATTCTGCACTGCAATCAGGTCCATTAATATTAGATAGAATAATAAACAACTCAGAAAGGAAAGTGAAAAATATTTGGACTACTCGATGCTAGAAGTGTATTGCTGAACCTTCCAAAACAGAATGAAAAGGTGCTGAACCCACACGCATTCAAACTGCAGTGTTAGTGGAATCCTGACCACAAGATTCTCAGTCTCTGTAGTTTACCTGTTCAAATAAGATGCCAACATGGTCTGATTGAATTAGTGACTTAATATTCATGGAGTTAGGACACTTAAAGCAAGGAAATAAGTGCACCTAAATATATACAATGCATTTGAAATAGGTAAAAGAGAGAACCCTAGACACTAGGCAATCATTACCTGAAATTAAAGGGAGCAGAAGCAAGCCTATTATGCGTTATAAACAGCCCAGCTGCTGACTTAATGGCAGTTTGAGTAGCATAACCACAGAGTCCTTGTTCCAATATTAATAGGAGAGGTATTGTACAAATCCAATAGTTCATGAAATTAACAAGGAAAATGAACTGGAGGGAGGCAACTTTGCAAGTAATAGGAGGCACCAGCAATTGCTTCCCTGGAGCATACTGAGCACTTAAAAAGAGCTTGAGGAGAGGATATGTATATAAATGAGAATGGACATTCTTGGAATTTTTAAATAATAATTTAAATATATTTCAAATTCCCTGTTGGTTGCAAATATTTTGAAGAATAAACTATTAGCTCAATATGTCAGTAAGAGTTCACAGGCTATAAGAGATCTGGTCCAGTGATATCGGCAACTGCCATTTGAACCAGGCTAAAATTATCAGACTCATGACTTGATAGTGATCAGCTGTTCCCATTTCACTTTTAAAGAACTAGATACACTATCAGAAAACAATTTCCCTCCTCAGTAGTTTGACTGACATACACATGCTCATTGGCAAACTAAAAAGTCTAGTTAATTCCACTTACAAACCAATAGACATACGATGAAAGAGAACATCTTCCCCACAGACACTGCCGTGGACCATCCGACTGAAGTTCTCATCGACCAAACAAGAAGCTGAAAGGGTTTCCATAGAAGCGAGAATGCGACTTCTATTTTTCCCAGACAGAGACCCATCCAAGTCTTCCAAAATTGCTGCATGAGGAAATGGAAATGCTACTAAGTTTGGGGAGTCTGTAAATCTCAAGCAGCTGGTCTTCACAGTAAATCCACCTGTAAATCAGAAAACAGACAATTACGTGAGGGCACAGGACCACAATCACAAAGGCAAACTAAATTCACCAAAGTCCTTTCAGTACTTTAACTTGCAAATTTATTTAGCATTATAATTCACTCACTTATTCACCCAAGAAAAATCTACCATGAGTGTTCACTGAAAGCCAGGCCGTGCATGCCAGAGATCCCGGGTGAACCAAGAGCAGCACTGGCCAGCCAACATGCTGTCTGTGCTCTAAGGCAGTGATTCCTACCAGGGGTGGTTTCGCCTTTCAGTTTGGCACTACTTGGAATCATTTCTGGCTGTCACTACTGGGAGGGTGTTGGCAGTGCTACTGTCAACTAGCAGGTGGAATCTTTAAAAATGAGCTTCGGTTCATCATCTGTGTAAAGAGCAGTAGTAACACCCTTTCTAAGTACTAGCTCCAGCACTACACCTTTTGGTACTTTCTCTAATACCATCGCCACATGATCCTTCAGTACCGCCAGGTTTTTCTTGAAGGTTGTTTTTTAGGTAGCTGTTCAAAGTATAAACCTCATAGGTGTAGATATTATTGATGGGATCTTCCCCATCAATGGAAGAGAAGAGATAGAAAAACTAGAATGTAGTATCTTTTTGTGTTTAGCATTTAGTAAATGAATGCTCTCTGTTTCTATTTTCCATGAGACCAGAGGTTCTCACAATTGGTACTATTGGTATTTTGGTTCAGGTAGTTTTTGGTTGTATAGACAATCCTGTTCATTATAGGAAGTTTAGCAGGATCCCTGGACTCCACCTGCTAGTTCACAGTGGCACATGCAGGGACTTAAATCCTGCAGGAAAGACTCCAAATTCCACCTCTTGTAAATTGTATAGCTCACGTAACAGCCACAACGATCTGCAGCTCTATGTTTCAGTCATGCCGGACTTCTTTGTGATTCTCCAAGCACAACTTGCTCTTTAGAATCTCTGTTCCTGGCATGCGTTATTTCTAATATGGTTAAGCTCTTCCCTGTCTCTTTCCCCGTACAAACTTGTATTTACCGCTCAAATCCCTGCTCAGGAGGCCCTTCTGTGGCATCTGACTTTACCCCCTCGTGGTCCCTTCACCGACCCTGTGCAGTTCTCTAGAACTGCATGCATCACTCTCCAGGTCAGTGATGGGCCTAGACTCTTATTTCTGTACTCGAGACAGACGCTGTGTATCTTTCATCTTTACACTCCCCGATTCCTGAAGAAGAGCCTAGAACAGACAATTTTTAAGCAACTGAAGGGATGGTTGGGCCGAGATGATCCAGTAAGAAGGGATTAGTCCTCATAATTAACGTGATTTTTTCAGTGTCTTATGAATGATATGAAACAGTGAGCTATTAAAGAATTGAAGAAATGTGATTTGCCTCGAGGCATTTTTATTTCTATTATTATATTTACAATCTTAAACTCAGCCCCCAAATGAAAACAATCTTTGGTTCTGCCTACTTGGAGAAAAAAAGAGTGGAAACTTGCTGATTATTCATTTAATTAAAAAAACAAACAATTATCCAAATTGGTGATTCAAACCACAAGAGCATATTTACTTGAATTACTTTGTTTGGCTGCTTAGAATGATCGGATCAACTAGATTGCTCTCTCGCTTTTTTCACTTTGGCCTGTGAGTCCTCCGAGGACTTGTGCACCACCTCAGATGTGTTTAACAAGCACAAAAGAATTCTTGTGGTTCTCTTTGTGTATGCATCAAGCCCTACACAGCTGAAAACAGTAAATACTGGAACTCTGGCTCCTTCAGAAGGGATTTATTCAGGTTAGTTCGTGTCCATACGCCCATCCATTTTTCAACTCCATTTTATTCATCTTATCAATGAACTGCCTAGTAGGCACCAGGTTCTCAGCTATGTCCAAGTAATAAAGTCCTGAGCAAGGGAGATGTGAGTTCTGCTTTTATGAAGCTCAGCATTCAGTGAGACGTAGCAATACAATGACAGGCTATGATAGGCACTAGGACAGGCAGAGGACAGAAGCTGCAGAAACCACACCAGGATCACCTTCTTCTTCTAGGATTTGCTTAAGAAATCTGAACAATAGTTCCTTGTAACTGAAGGAAATATTGACTCACAAAGACTGTGTCATATTCACTTGAGTACTGGCCTTATTTACTATCTGTCCAGTCTATTCAAACTTACCCTGTCCTCGAGAACAGCCTGAACAGGTTCTGATGGCCACACAGTCATGGAGATCAAAATTAACAAAGGTTGTGTTAGAAATCATCAGTTCCCATCTTTTGGGAGTCTTAATCCCAGCTGACATACATAATCTTTCCTGTGATATTTTAAAAAAAGGATAAAAAAATAATAAGAGCTAGCCATTTGAAATATAGTTCATAATGCACAAAGAAAAATAATTAAAAGAATAAAAATACAGGCTACAGACTAAACCACGACAAAATTCTTATACCCAGAATATGAAAAGAACCTACAAATCTTCATTTTTAAAAAAGACAATTAAAATTTTTTTTAAATCAGCAAAAAGAAAAATATTTAAAAGACATGTCCCTAAAGAGGACACACAGGAAAAAAAAAAAAGTGTTTAACAGGATATGCATTAGGGAAATGCATACCAAGATCACAATAAGATAGTACTATATACATATTAGAAGGATAAATAAAAAATAGTGGTGATAGAAAATACTGATGGGGGGGTGTGGGATTTAGCTCAGTGGTTAGAGTGCTTGACTCCCGAGCACAAGGCCCCAAGTTCAATCCCAGCACCAAAAAAAAAAAAAGAAAGAAAGAAAGAAAGAAAGAAAGAAAGAAAGAAAGAAAGTACCGTTGAGGATGAGAAACAACCAAAATTCATATATTGCTGGTAGAATGCAAAATGGGGCAAGCACTGTGGAAAACATTTTGGTAGTTTCTTACGAAGTTCTACATACTCTTCTTATACGACCAGTAATTCGACCCCCAGTTATTTATCATAAAGAAATGAAAACATATATTTATTTTAAAAATCTTACACAAATGGTTATAATGATCGTATTTTTAACCACCCCATCTGAAGAATACCTCAAATACCCTTCAACAAATGAATTCATAATGTTACATCTAGATAGTAGACTATTACTCAGAAACAGTAGAAATAAGATACGTATGTGCAAAAACATTGGAAGAATTTCCAGACACATTTGGGAATGAAAAAAGCCGTTCCCGCACCATATGGTTCCATTTATGTCGCTGGTGAAAGGTGACACTCTGGTGACAAGGAGTAGATTAGCAATGGCCAGCATTAGCCATGAACAGAGGAGGTGGCTCAAGGGAGTGGGGCTGGGGTTGGTGCGACTGGCTTTTGTTTTTGTTTTTGTTTTTGTTTTTATTACTACATGTTTGCAGTACAAATGATTACATTCACGGTAGGGTACATGTACACAACACATTTCAGCTCTTTTTGTCCCTTGCCCTCCATGTCCCTGTCATTTTTCCAGCATCAGATTCATTTATTTATAAGTCCTTATAAAGTTAATTACATGTATACAGGTTGAAAACCAGGGTAATAGGCCAAAGAACATATAAAAAATGTAAGACAATTGTACTAAGTCAAAATGTACTTTTAGATACATTGTCCATGCTGCATTACATATAATACCTTTTCTCTCTCTCTATTGCTATTATCTGTCCTTTATTTTACATACATATATGTACATATATATTGAGTTTTTCGTTTTGTTTTGTTTTTTTTGTTTTTTTGTTTTTGTGGTGCCGGGGATCGAACTCAGGCCCTTGTGCTTGCAAGGCAAGCACTCTAATCACTGAGCTAAATCCCCAGCCCCTATTGAGTTTTTCATACAAGAGAAACCATGCAATATTTAAGCTTTCGTGTCTGAGTTACTTCACTTAACATTATGATCTCAAGGAGCACCCATTTTCCTACAAATGACTTGTTTATCCTTCTTTATGGCACAGTAATATTCCATTGTGTGTAAATACCACATTTTCTTTATCTATTTATCTGCTGATGGACATATAGGCTATCCATTTTGAGAAAAAGAAAGGAAGACATGAGAATCAGGAACAGGGGTTCTAGTACTAGAAAGCAATGAAGGAAATCTCCAGCATGTTGGTGAAGAGAGATACCAGGACAACCCATTGCACAGTCTGTTCCTAATCTGCTTGTAAGTGCAAACCCTCTGGATTATTGCTTGCATTATACACTAAAGATGGAGAGATAACATATAACCATTAATTTTATAACTTCCCATATTTTCAACAGAAATAAACACCAAGAGACACATAGTAGAATGTTTATAAAAGATAGCCATCAAATGCCCCCCAATAGCAATGCACCTATAAAAATTGGGGGTACAGTCATAAAATTAAACACTACATAATGATTGGAATAATAAATTCTTTCAACCATCAAAGACATGGGTGAATCTCATAGATTTAATATTGTGCCAAAGAAGCCAGGTAAAATACATTCTATGCCAGGTATGATTCCATTTATATGAAATTTAGAAGAAGAAAAAGTGATTCTATATGAATAAGAGTCTGAATACTGTTTCCTCTTTGGCTGGAGATTTAGGGACAGGGCTAGGAATAGTCAATGGCAGGAAAGGGCCTCCAAGGAACTGGTAACCTTCTATGTATTCAGCTGAGTGGTGTTACAATCTGGATCTAAAATGTTCCCCCAAAGTCTCATGCATTCAGACATGGCATATGTGACATGGCATAATTGGATCACAGCGGCACAGCTGAATGGGCAGTTAGGATGTAGGGCCTGGTCGGAGGTGGATTACTGGGGTGTAACCTAGAAGGGTGTGTCCCTGTCCCCAGCTCCTCCCTTCCGGGCCCTTTCTCTGCTTCCTGACTGCCATGGGTTGAGCACCTTTTCTCCTCCATGTCCTTTTGTCATGCTATTTTTGCTCGGAGCCTACCAACCGTGGAATGAATCCTGTGAAACTGTGAGCAAAAATAAACCTCTCTTGCCGGGCAAGGTGGTGCACACCTGTGATCCCAGCACTTGAGAGGCCGAGGCAGAAGGACTGCTACAAGTTCAAGGTCAGCTTAGGGTGCATAATGAGTTCAAGGCCAGCCTGAACTACATAGCAAGACCCTGCCTCAAAAAACCAAAAATAAATAAATAAGTTCCTTCATTAATTAACTTACTTACTTTTAAAAAAAAAAAAAAAACACAACTCTCTTCCTGTAAGTTTAAGTGCCTGGTATTTTGTCCCAGCAACAAGAAAGTGACTAGTACAGAAAATTAAAGTGAATCTTTATCAATAGGAACCTGAATACTTCTCCTTTGGCTGAGGAGTTCAGGGCAGCACTGGTAATGGGAAGGGGCATGAAGGACCTTCTGAGGAACGGGCAACATTCTCCTCCTCGATCTGAGTGGCACACACGGCTGGTTTGCTTCATAGCAATACATCGAGCTCTTCCCCGTGACTTAGGCATTTCCTCTGTAAATGTTGCATTTCCATAAAACATTACTTTAAAAATTAGAACAAATAGCAGAGAAAAGCAACATAGAAGATGAAAGGGTAAAGAAAGAAATCAAAGCAAAAGAAGGTATTTGAATTGTTCAGGTAAAGTTCAACAGTCCTGGAGTAATTTATACTCCATTAAGACGAGCAAGATTGTTAAAAATGTAGGGCCAATAACTAAAGGAATCACAGCAGAATAAATAACTTTTGAATGAGAACCACTAAAAAGATACAATGTAATTCAAGACAAACCAAGTTAGAAACATGCAACAAGAAAATCAAAGAAAATGGGTTGCAAACACAAAATAAGATGGTAGAAAAAATTGCAAATAATTGTGTGAGCTATCAGCATGAGGATGGTAACTGACACTATAGAAGAAGGTGAGATTTCTCCCAGGAAGAGCAAGTGCCATGAGAAGAGAAGGAGCCCTACGTCGGAAGATAGAGAAATAAAAAGGTAAAAGTTCTAAATGAAGAAGACAGGGGCCGGGGATTTAGCTCAGTGGTTAGAGTGTTTGCCTCGTAAGCACAAGGCCCTGAGTTCAATCCCCAGTACCAAAAAAAAAAAAAAAAACAAAACTAGTTTGCAAGAGGACAAACTCACAGGTGAAACAGGGAAGTAACCCCTAGAGAAAAAGGAGGAAGAAAGAAGCAGTCCTATCTGCACCTGTCTGAATAAGATATTTTTAAAGTAGCATCATCTGCTCAAATTAATTATAACAGCAACAGAAGAATAGCCAGCTACAGATACTTCACAAGTAAAATGGCCATAATTTAAATCCAAATCAAGATATTTATGAGTGCAAAAAAGAGATGCTAATTAGAATGCTGGACCAGCAGGTATAAACAAACTGCCAAACCAAAGATGTGCTGTAATGCTACAGTACATTTCTTTTTTATGTATATTAAAATTAGTCTATCCATTTTGGGAAAAAAAGGTAATATTATTGGGTGTGAAGGTACCAGCACATACACAGGTACACTTAACGGAAAAAAAAATCCCTTCTAATGCATACCCATGTTTACAGCAGCACAATTCATAACAGCTAAATCTTGGATGTAGCCTGTATGTCTATCAATAGGTGAATGAATAAAGGAAATGTGGTATTTACACACAGTTGAGTACTACTCTGCCATAAAGATAAACTTGAATCATTTGTAGGAAAATGGATACACTTGAGTCCATTACGTCAAGTGAAATAAATCAGACTCACAAGCTTAAATATCACATGGTTTCTCTTATATGATAAACCCAAATGGTAAATAAAGAGCACAATAAAAGATAGATAATAGGAAGTGGGAAGATGTATATTTCTCAGACGAGAGGGAGATCAAGAGATGGAGCAAGGGGTAAGAGAAGAGAGGGACAGAGGATGAAAAAAGAAATCAAGCGGTGCTGTGTACATGTACCAACTCCATTTAAAGAATATAAACATTATGTAGTACAAATGTGTTCTGATAAAACTTTCTTTTAAAAATAAAGTAATTCATTCAAAAACCCTTTCTAATGATAAAAACTTCTTCCAGAAGGTAATGTCTGTTTGAAGCTATGACTACTTAAGTAATTTTGGGCTACAAATGTGGGTGGGAGGTCTATAGATGGGGGACCAAATCCTTTGAAAAATCTCAACTCCCAAAAGAATATCAGGCACAAAATATAGAGGTTAAAATCATAGTTTCAAAGTTCTGACTTGCTCATTTTTTTAAAAAACTGACAACTGGCAATAAGAGAATTCACAAGTAAATCTGAGAAACGTGTTAATTAAAGATTGAAGGCTATTATGCCTGTTTGTTTTGATCCTAGGATTTCTCAGAGCCTTTACAATGTTTTTCTATTTTTAAAAATGAATTTTATTGTGTATGTTTGAGGTTTGTTTGCATGGTATACATATAGATGGTAGAATAGTTGCAGTGATACAAATTAAACTATTAAACTAGCTCAAATTGTTATTTTTGTGACAAAAGTAACTAACATCCACTTATTTAACAACAATCACTAGCACAATACAATTTTATTAACTATAGTTCTCATATACATAGACTTCTAGACTTGTTTCGGATTTCACAGATCAGAAACACCATGGTAAACAGCATAGTGTGAACATAATTAACCAAATAATCCCCTTTTCCTAGACACTCTTGGGTCTAGCTCTAGCTCCAGCCTTTCATGGAAAAGATTTCAGAGGATATTGCACAGGCTAATCAATGTCCACTGCAAGGCCATTTTCTAGGTGTAATGAGGAGTACTTGGTCTTCAGGTGGTGACTCCAGAGTGGTCATAGCTCTACAATACTAGTCAGGAACATTAATTTACCAGGACAGTTACTTACTCGGTTTGGTGGACATCTTGTTTTCAGCATCTACTATAAGGTTATTTCTGGGAAATGTAGATAGATATACCAGCATTACAGAATCTAAATCTAAATGCCATCCTCTCTCGAAAACTGTGCAATCTGAAAAGAAGAATCATCTCTCAAGGTGGTAATCCTTTCAGAGAAAAGGAAGAACTACCGGGTATTTACCTCCTCGAAAGAATAACTGAAAAGAGACCCAAGAAAAATTGAGAACCAAATATAGAAACATGTAGCTTAATAGGAAATCATTTTTAAATTGTAAGATTTTGATCTGTAACTAAATAAATAATCTCCAGTGGGAGTATAAGAGTCAATTATTAAATTTCGATTGAAATAAACTAAAGAGACTATTCTTTCCATGACTTCAGAAATACTGCAGGTCACTCCCCCGCCCCAGTGATTTTTATAACACTTTGATCATAAATATGCATGTTACTCTTTTAATTTTTTTGAGATAGTCAGGATCACACACAGGGCCATGAACATGGTAGACAAGTGCTCTACCACATCCCAACCCTTCACAGTATTCTTCTAGAAACAAGAACATAGGGGATCTATTTTCCTACAGATCACTCAAATGTATGCTTCTTTATGGCTGAGTAGTGCTTCACTGTGTAAATACACCACATATTTCTGTATCCATTAATCTGTTGATAGACATGTTGGCCACATCTAAGATTTAGCCTTGACACCATAATATTGAGTGAAATAAATCATACACATATATGTAAATATTACATGGTTTATCTTATATGAAAAGCCCAATGTATGATAATTTCAAGAGCAAAATAAAGGGTGGATAATAGAAATCAGGAAGATCTTTTGCAAATAGAAAGTGAATCTAGAGATGGCGGGAGGAAGGAGTTGAGGGGAAAGGAAGTAAAAAGAATTAAGAGCAGGTATGCTCAAGTACAAACTCCCTAAGATGAATGTAATCATTATGCACCACAAACATGTACTAATGAAATAATAATAGTAAAGAGCAAATGATATCTAATAAAGGTCTGAAGCACAGGAAGCCAGTGCAGTCATGGACTCCCTCAAGGAGCACGAGGACTGCTCACAGAGCAAGTACGCTTTGCCTCATCCACATTCTGGAAAATGTAGTGGAAAAGTCATCTATGGTCCTATTTTTATCATGAAGAAACTCACAATTAGGCAAACACTAGAGAATAACCTACAAAATCTCACTGTACTATAACAAGCCATGCACATTTATATTACTGGATTCAACCTATTTTTAGGAGGCACCGTAAATGGATGAAGGGCCCTATTAACAAAACACCGATGAAGGAACTGGGCAAACCACAGAACACAGAGATATTACGGGATCAGCTCTTCCATAGTCTTGTGAGTTCAGAGAAACTAAATGAAATTATTAGGTTTAACACTGAATTTACATATAAGAATTCTTCAACCTACTCATGACTGTTGTGATTTGCATGGACTTATAAGCATTGAAACCCTAAATATATTTTAATTTTATTTTAAATATCATCACTGTTACAAATAAAAAGCTCCTTTAGCTTTTGCCAATACAAGATTCACTAAAAAATGTTATTAAAATTACATATCCTGAATCCTCAGGGAGCCCAGTAAACATGATTCTGTTTTGATGAACAATCTGAAACAACCATATTAACCACTCACCTTGTGGGTAAAATGACCAAGTAATAAGCTGTCAGTAACTGAAGTATTCACATCACTTTCCAAGATGTCGATTCCAAAATCTCTACATGAATAAACCTGGAATTTTTTCAGGTGAAGATTGCTACTTCTGAAAATCTATAAAATAATAGCATATGTTACAACAGAGGTCTGAGGCTTGGTTTTTCTTGCAGACATCCTGAAACTTCTTTAGTTATTGATTAAGAGTAAATAAGCACACTATGCTATATTTAAGCTGTTTTTTGCCCATCAATATCAGTATACACATCCCAAAGTTGTTGTGAGGTCAGTTCTAACTAGTCCCCCTTGGTTATACTCTGTACTTTACATTTCTCTTCATAGTAAACAATACATTGAAAGGTCAATGTGAACTCTCCGTGTATTTAAAATAGTCTTGCAAGGGCCAAATCACAAAATTAATGCAGAAAAACACAGCATCCAAAAACTCCAGTGCTTAGCATTAATTCAATGTAGTATATATTAACTCTTAAAGTCAAAAAACTGCAAATGTAAAATAAGTGATTCATCATGACTACAGACTCAATGTGTGTGGACCCAACATGTGTTATACGCATATCTATTTATGACAGCTTGGGTGAGTATGCCCAAATAGAGATCGAATGGTTACAAAGTTAGCACAGTAGAGTCGAAAAAATTCCACCCATCTGAGACACAGACCACTGGTTTTCACCTAGCCTTGATATTGACTATGTGGTCTTCGGTGATACATTTAAATTCTCTTTGGACTTGGTTCAACCACCTCTAAAAATCAGGGTGGAAGGCACAACTAGAAATTCATTTAACACAGTCAACCCTTTACTCATTAAATACCCTAAACTGGAAGTCTCCTACTAATTAAGGCCATAGTACCCTCATTTATCATTCTTTCATACTTTTTTGTATGTTAATCAGTCTTTTTCTCATGAATTTTGTGTTATGTATGCATTAAGCTTTTTTTTAAAATGATAGTTCTGGGGCTGAGGATTTGGCTCAGTGATTAGAGTGCTTGCCTGGCAAGCACAAGGGCCTGAGTTCGATCCCCAGCACCGGAAAAAAAACAAAAACAAAATAAAATGATAGTTCTTTGAAGACACAGATTTATTTGAAAATAGGTATGAACTCTATTGACAGCTTAACAACTGTTACTTAATTACAGACATGCACAAATATATCCATTTGCAAATATATTCAAAAAGCAGCTAGCACCTAGCATCAGCAAAGGAACTTGAGGATTTTAAATGAAAACCAACATATAAATTGCAAAATGCACCTATTTTTCATATAGTATTCACAGTCTGCTCTCATCTTTCACTCTTCAAGAATTCTTCTGATTTATGAAACTTGGTGAAAAGAGGAATTTTTCTCAACTCTTATTTAAAATAGAAATTGAAGGGTCAGTTCACTTGATTAGAATCCAAAGGTTCTTACTTGTGAGTCTTGAACAAGTATTTTATCCCCTAGATAGTTTTATCTGCAAAAGGAGTGAAAACAATAGTATACCTCCCCCAAAAGTTAAGTGACTCAATGAGAATGTGTTCAAAACTATAGATACAAACTTAGCTTTATATGGTAGGAATTTTCTGTTCACTACCACTAATCAATTAAAATTAAAATCACAGTGAGATATCACATCATACCTGTCAAAATGGCTATTATCAGAAGAGAAAGATAAATTAATATAGTGATTGGAATGTTGGTATTAGTCACAAAGTAAATTAATACAGTCATTTTTAAAAACAATAGGAAGTTTCCTCAAAGAATTAAAAACAGAACTACCATATGATCCAGCAATCACACTACTATGTATATATCCAGAGGAATAAGGTCAGTATGTCAAAGAAATACCTGAACTACCATGTTCACTGTATTATCCATAATAGCCAAGAGATGTAATCAACTTAAACAACTTGATGAATGGCTATCTATATCCATTCATATCTATATCTATATCCACATATCTATGTCTAATCTACATCTATCTAGATCTGTATGTGTATATGATGGAGTACTATTCAGTCTTAAAAAAGAGAGAAATCCTGCCATTTGTGACCATATGGACAAACTTGGAGGACATTATTTTAAATGGAATAAGACACTCACAAAAAGACAAAAAGCCACATGCTCTCACTCACATATGAAATCCACAAAAGTCAAACTCATAGAAACAGTAGTTACCAAGGGTTGGGATTTGAAGTGGGGAAAACAAAGATTGGAGCGATGTTGGTAAAAAGATACAAAATTTCAGTTAGATAAAAGGATTACTTTCAAGAGAGGAATTGTACAACAGAGTAACTATACTTAATTATAATTACAATGTATTATATTCTGGGAAATTACTGAAAGTGGAGTTCATGTGTCCTTATTACAAAAAAAGGTATATGAGGTAATGCCTATGTTAATTAATTCAGTTAACTATTCTTTAGTGAATACATGTTTCCAACCACAGTGTTGCACATGAGACATATACACAATTTTCGTCAACTTAAAAGATGCTAATCAGTAAATTTAAATTAATCCAATGAGAAAAAATAAGAATTTTACTTACTAGAATATTATGTTTAAGCATCTGTATACATGACAATAATGTCTAAATGCCTAGAAATTATAATAATAATGTCTAGAAATTATTAAAGTTTGTGAAATTAAAACAAACTGTATTTCTGATGATTCAAAAGGCACCTCTTGATGTTATAATTTCCAAAAATGTCACTATCGATATCAGTCTACCACTCCCAATTCTTTTTACTAAAAATTATAATAAATACCAATGTTACTGAGTATTCATGAAGATCTTGGCACCTTTTATTCAAGGACTTAATTATTTTTCAATTAACACATAAAGTTGTACATATTTATGGGGTTCATAGGATGCCTTAATACATGTATGCAGGGTAAACTTTTCAAATTGGGGTCAGAATATCTATCTCCTTAAACATTCATCATGATTTTGGAGGGAAATAGTTGATATTCTTTCTTCTGTTTTGAAATATACAGTACGTTATCATTGTTTATAACCAGCCTACTGTAAAATTGAACACCAGAAGTTGATTTTCCTATCTAACTAGAACGTCACACTCAGGGACTTATTTAACATTCAAACACACTGATCCTTTAGGTACTATTAGTGTCTCCATTTTACAAATGAAGCAGAAAAAGTCAGGAGATTTTCCCAAGTTGGCCTAGACAGGAATTGGGATCATTTGAGAGTTTGTGTGACTGTGTACACAGGAGGTAACTTTTTATAAACAGTTTTATTGAGATATAATTCATATTCTTATTTTATTTATAACTCAATGCTTCTACTATATTTAGAGATATGTGCAAACATCACTATAATTTTAGAACGTTTCCATCAATTCAAAAAGAAAGCTTTAACTATCACTTCCCATTCTCCTCCCACCAGTATTGACCACCCCCAGCCCTAAGCAACCACCAACCTTCTATCTGTCTAAAGCTTCCTCTTCAGGACTTTTATTTGAGCACATCATGTAGTATGTATAGTTCTGATTGGTTTCTTTCACTCAGTGAAATGTTCTCAAGGTCCATCCTTGTTACAACATATATACACGCTTCACTCTTTGTTCTGAGTGAGTAACTTTCCATTGCAGATATATCATACTTTACCTATTTGTCTATCCAAGAACATTTGGGTTGTTTGTATTTTTTGGCTATCAGGAATAATGATGCTGCTCTAAATGTTTGTGTACTAGTTTCTGTTTGGGCATATTTCTTCTTTATTCCTCATGGATTATATTCCTACGAGTAGAACTGATAGTTCATGTAACTTTATGTTTAATCATTTGAAGAATTGCCAGATCACTTTCTGAAGTGGCCAGACCCTTTTGATTTCCCACCATTAGTGCTTAAAGATCACAATTTCTCTAGATTCTTATAAATCAGTTGGTGTCATTTTTAATCTAGGTACCGGCTGCATATGTAGTTGGACCTCATTTAGCTTTTTATTTGCATTTCCCTAAATCCCAGTGATGTCAAAATCTCTTCCTGTGATTATTGGTCATTTGGATACATTCTTTGGAGAAATTTCTATTCAGATACTTTATTCAGTTTTTAGTTGGGTAATATTTTTTATTGTTGACCTGTGACAATGAACTATAATCTTTATATATTTGTGATACAAGTCCCTTATCAGATGTGTGGTTTGCAAAGTCTCCCCTTCTTGTAAGGTGTGTTTTCACCTCCTTGATGGTGTTCTCTGAAGTGTTACACTTTTTTAATTTTGATAAAATCTAATTTATCTATTTTTTCTTTTATTGTGGTTTCCTTTGTCATCACATCTAAAAGTCCTTTGCTAAAAGGAGACGCATGAACACTTGCTCCTGTGAGCATTATAATTTTTGCTATTATATGTAGGTCCTTGACTCATTTTTATTTGACATTTGTAATATTACAAGATAAGGACCCAACCTTTTTTTTTTTTTTGTAGTGGGACAGGGCCTCCACGCTGAACTACATACCCACCCCTTTTTACTTTTTGTTTTGATACGGGGTCTTGCTAAGTTTCTAAACTGTGCAGGCTAGACTCACACTTGTGCTCCTCCAGCCTCGGTCTCCCAGAGCACTGTGATTACAGGTATGAGCCGCGATACCTAGCTCCAACTTTGTGCTTTTAAATGAGGCTATCCAGGTGTGCATGCATCATTTGCTGAAAGATTACTATTTACACCATTGAATGGTCTGGACATCCTTCATCAATACTCATTTGGTCATAAATGTCTAGATCTATTTGTAGACGGTCAAATCTATTCCACTGCTCACTATATTCTTCAGTCCATGTCATACTTGTCTTGATCATCATTACTTTGTAGGAAGTTTTGAAGTACCAAAGAATAAATCATCTCACTTCATTCTTCTTCCAGGATTAGTTTAGAGATTATCACCTTAAAAATTCCCTGCTATCATGTTGCTACATGTTATTATAGGCAGCAAAGTTAGATAGAAATTAATATACAGTCAGGGAGGGACTGGGCTCTCAAGGAAGTCAGCAGAAAATAGACATTGGAACTGTGGCTGGAGGACTATCTGAAAAAACTAGGCCTCAAGATAAAGATGTAATAACCAGACTTACCTGCTGACCCTGAGGGATAAGCAGTAACTTGGAATTATATTATAATTGGTATCACCAGGTCCTGTAAAGTCCAGATAGACATCAGCCACCCGGGCAAGTGAATAGAGCACCTGGGCCCATCCTGTCCAAAATGTTTTTGTTCTTTCCATGTACCCTGCTACATGACCTGCTTCCCTATTGGGTCCATATTAGCTAAGCAGTTGCGCTTATAATCCTGATTATAGTTTGACCCAAGTTGCACTCGCCTTATGATTTTTGTACCCACCTCATGATTTTGTTCTATAAAACATTCTTAGAGAAGTGGTCTTGGGGGCAATCCACTTTCATGTCTCCTCCTGCCTCTCAGGAGCTATGTCTCAATAAATCTTTCCTACTCTTAACCTCCATGGTTCATTTGAGTTCATTCTTCAATTTTGTGGCATGCAAACTCAGTGTACTTGACATTTAGCAGGCTGGGAGTTATATTTCTCTTATACCAATGTTACTTAATTTCATCTTCTTCATAAAAATGAAAGTCCAATGATATTTTCATTGAACTTTTTGATTTATTAAATTGGAGTACACAAAAGTTGAATGTATCGGGCTCTATATTTTCTTTCTCAGGTTTAGCACTTCTGGTTGCAGATTCTGAAAAGAAATGGCTTCAGTAAGCACCTTCTAATTTATTTATCTCTTAGTTGATTTCTTCTAGAGCAGGGGTATTGTGGAATATGAAGACAAGGTAAGCCTGTTGTCAGTACAAAGAGGGCAACTCCACAGATGCTGCTACTGGATTGTCAGTCCACTACACAAATGGCTTATGGGAAACCAAGTATTTTATAAAAAGAAAGAAAAATGAAGCACTATATACAATTGGGAATCTTCTTGTTAGCGAGCCTAATTTTACATTTTATCTCAGGGCTTTCCTCATTCACAGCTGTTTTCCTTTTCCTCATGTTAGATATAGGAAATAAAGTTCTGGCTTTTTAGTTTTTACTTAATTATATGTTTTTATGTTATCTCCTGAATGCTCTGTAAACATATTTCTTCACCTATGTACCTTAGGCTTTAGATTTCTAATTTACAGAGACCAAATATTTTCTCCATATAGCATCAAAAGGTGACCCTTGATAATTTTGTACATGTTGCTATTAACAATGTACATCTAAAATGTACCATTAAAATAATTTTTTTTAAAAAATGCACAGGTGCTGGGGATTTAGCTCAGTGATTAGAGTGCTTGCCTTGCAAGCACAAGGCCCTGAGTTCGATCCCTGGCACCACAAAAAATAAAATAAAATAAAATTAAATTAAATTAAATTAAATTAAATTAAAAATGCACATGCAAGACTTCCTTGTAAGAAAATTCTTGTAGTAATAAAAAGAAAAATAATTATGTATGAATCATTTTGTCTTTCAAAAAAATAGAAGAAAATCCAACTTACTGATTAAAGTAAGAACGGGAGATTGAGCCGGAATTGTGTTCCAGTGATAAACCATGCTTTTTTCAAGACAGAAGTACGTGCTATTCAGAATATTAGAATATCAAATGCACAGTATTTGGGCTGCTAATCAACTGTGACAATCAACAAGTTCCTCTACTTTCCAAGCCATAATTTATTGTCTGTAAGTCGGACTAAAAGGGAAGAATGGATGAACCTCTGGGATCCCTCCTAGTTATAAATCTGACCTTTATTAGTACTGCTGAAAAGTCTCACATAGGAAATGACCTAAACTCGTACCACTGACAAGGAATTTGTTTACTCAACAACTACGCCACACTTACCTCTGCGGCCAGGGGCTCTTTTACACTGTGATACCATTACAACTCTCCCTCAGCAACAAATCATTCCCCTTTCAACAGAGAGGGCAACAAATCGTCAGGAAAAAAAGAGCTTTGTTTCAGTTTTTGAAAAGCTTAAGAGGGCTGGGGATTTAGCTCAAGTGGTAGAGTGCTTGCCTAGCGAGTGCAAGGCCCTGAGTTCGATTCCCAGCACCACAAAAAAAAAGTTTAAGAAACTTACCTGAGCACCACCCGCACCTCCCCAAACCGTGAAGTTCTGAAACAGAGTGGGGCCAGTGTTGTGACTCCAAGGTGGCTGAAATTTAGGGTATACAAAGAGTCCAAACCTTAAAGAGCAAAAAAAAAAGAATGAAATTAAGCCAATTGCTATACTTCTAACTTTCTACTTTCTCTCATTGGAATCACAAAAGTTTTTATACATATTTTTAAAACCGATATACAGTAGTTACACGTCATTGTGGGCGCCACGTGAGAATTTTCCAATACTCAAACACACACTGACACATGCCCCATAATGTTCTCACGGTCCCACCTTTGGGGTGGACGGCAGCAACATTCTCTGCACATTTTAATCACACCTCATAAAGACGCTCACAGTGTACAAGTTTTCTCCTTTCTCCACACTTTGGCGTGTACTTACATTATCCATTCTAACCGCTAGGAGATATCTCATTATGGTTTTGATTTACATTTTCTTGATTACATTTTCTACTGATAATTTTAAGCATTTTTTCATATACTTTTTGGTCACTTGCTTATCTTTTTTTCGAGATATGTCTATTTAGGTCTATTGCCCATTTTCAAATTGGATTATTTGACTTATCTGCTGTTGAGATTAGTGCTTTACCTATTGTGGATATTAACCCCTTATCAGGTGTAATAATAATGAATATGAACAAGGGAAAATAGATAAAGCCTAGTCCCCTTTCCGAGTGTCGTTGCTCATTCCTCGGCCTTTCCACTCTCTCACACTCTGACCAGCCCCTGGACGGTGGCAGAAGGCGATTGCGGTGGTCCATGCTATGTCGCCACCCCTCTGAGCTGCCCTCTCCACAGGAGAGGGAGTACCGACAGTGGTAACCCTTTCACCTTTTGTTCTTCTGCTTGTAGTATCCTACCAGGGCCGTGCTCTGGTCTGCATGGTTTCTCCCCTCACCTTCCAGGGCTCCACAAAGCTGCTGAATAGTCATAATAATTTCACTGCACATGAACTAATCTCAGCCCTGGCCGGTACTTCATTGCTTAGCAATTGTTCTTATACTTTATCCTACTCTTCTTACCATTCCCCATCGTGATTTAATAATATTACTAATATTTTTATTATCATATTTATCACTATCAATTATTAGTTCTGTATTATATTCCAGGTACCCTTCTTGATGCCATATATCAATCATCTCTAAATTTTACACCAAATTTTCAATGTAGATTTGTCTGCACTTTACAAATAAGGAATCTGATGCTTCTGGTGCAAGGGACTGATTTCAAAGTCTGGCACTTGGTAGGTGCTTAGCTATAACCCCAGCCCAAGGGATCAGAATCTTCAAGAAAAGTGAAAGGGATTCACTAGTGGTGGAGTCAGGATTTGAAGCAGGGCCTGACGGGCTCAGAAGTCAGCATTTTCCCACACGTCGCAAATTCTCCACCCCATCGTGTTTCACACGTCCTTGCTCTTACCAGATGGTCTAACCCTCTACATGACAAAGATTTGGAAGAAGTCTCTTCGGTGAGCAAGCAAGTCACCTGCAAAGATTCCTTTCTTGAAGGCTGATCTCTCCCCTGGAGCCCTGACCCAAAACTGCCAGCTTCCCAGAGCTTGGCCCTTCCCAGTTGTTCTCGACCACTTTGAGATTTCACTTTCTGTCTCGTCTCCTCACTTCTCCTCACCTCTCTTCTCCTCCCTTTTCCTTTTCTTCTTCTTCTTCCGCCTCTTCCTCTTCCTCCTCATTCTTCTTCTTCCTCTCTCTCTGTCTCTCTCTCTCTCTCTCTGTCTCTCTCTCTCTCATCCTATCTAGCTACAAAAGGTACATTCTGTTCGGCAGGCTTGTCACAGACTCCTTTCTCTTTCCTTCACCCCCAAAACCTTTACGCAGTGACTCACTGTAGCCTAGACAGAAAGGCAACCTAAGTGTCCACCAACAGATGAATGAATGAAGAAAGTGTGCTGTAAGCAACAATGTGATATCACTCAGCCTTCAAAAGAAGGAAATATTGCTATTTGTGCCAATGTGGATGAAGCTAAGGACACTGTGTTGGGTGAGACTGAAAAGACACAGAATAAAAATGCTATCCTCATATCAGAAATCTAACATATCAAAAGTGTCAGAAGCAGAGATAGAATGGTGGTTGCCAGAGGCTGGAGGGAAACAAGGAGGCATTAGTCAAAGGTTATAAAATTTTGCCTATTCAAGATGAACAAGTCCCAGAGATATATTGTATAGCACAGTACCTGTAGTTAATGCTACTGTATTATATACCCACAATTTTACAAAGAGGTTATATATCTTATTCCAAGTGTTCTTACAATAATAAATACATAAGCATACCAGAAAAACTTTTACAGCTATGAATATATTTGCGGCATAGATTGTAGGTTGATTTCATGGGTATATACTTATCTTCATACTTATCAAGTATGTACAGCTAAATATGTACAGATCTGTGTATGTCAGTGTTATTTCAATAATGTAATTTATATCTAAAATGTACCAGTAAAATTAATTTTAAAAAATAAATATTTATAGTATAGCATCACTAGATCGCAAACAAATTCCAGAAGTTATACCTTGTTTGTGAGTATTCTACAGAAAATTGGTAAATCATAATCATTACGCCCCAAATGTGGATAAATTTTCCCAGGTACCTTGTGCAGAAATGTGCAGTGTTCTCGGTGAATAAGAGGAGGGGAGCTTGCGATGTTTGACTGGTCACAAGATGAAAAAAATAGCCATAGCCAGCAGCACAAACTCTGTTTCCCTACAGAAATTAAGAATAGTTTTAAAAATAATTATGCCATGTGTGCCAAGATTGCTTAAAAGAAAGATTTTTATTTGTGCTTTATACTTTTTTATAATATATATTTGCAATATGGAATAGTTATGTTCGTTTGGGGGTATTTTGTACGTGCACATATCATGTCTTAGTCATTTTCAACCCCTTTACCCCCTCTGCTCCCTCCCCTGACCCCTTTCCACATCTCTGAGAGTCTGCCTTCTAGTTTCTCATATAAGTGAAACCAATATTTAACCTTTGTGTCTGGTTTATTTCATTTAGCAAGAGGGTCTCATGCTGACACTTTTGTGCTCTCACTTTCCCCACTCAGGATGAAACTATCTTCCCATCCCCCTTGCTCTAGGCAGTTCTAGGTAGACTATAACTTGCCCATCTTAATAAGTATATAATTATATCTCAAGAGCTGGTGTCTCAAATCGAAGCCTTCTTTAAACTTCTGCAGTGAGGTTACCTAATCTGAGTCACTCCACTGTGTTCTACGCAAAAACACACAGTGGCTGTCCAAGGCAGACACATCTCAATGCCAAGGCCACCCAGTATCCCCTCTGAACCTTGGAACAAATTAGTGATTCAGCAATGACCCAAAGGTCACATGATTAGCTAGCCGAGCCTTGGCTGTGAGATGCAGTGCTGAGTGCAACTATAACCCAAACCTCCTTGACCACTTTTGTGCTGCTTGCATTATTAAATCACCTTGATATTCCATTACAGGACTTAATAAGTATATAATTATCATCTTTCATATCTTCATATAAAAATCTAAATTCTCCATTGGACCACATGAGTTTGAAAATCTAGCTCTAATCAAACTGAATGCCGTGAGAGTATCTTTATGAATTCTAAGAAATAGCTACAGTGTATTTATTGCTATGTAATACATTCAAAGACAGAGGAGAAAACTGACATCTAAAGCATATGATTTTACTTGGCCTACACAATGTTTACAAAAATTTTAATTTTGTTTACAACATTTTAAAATTTGGAGACTTAATACAAAATTTCATAGTTTCTCCTTTCCTTAGCCCAAATTCTTATCGGATAGCTACAGATCAGCTGGAGATGACAAGGGTCTCCCTTCTGGACTACGGATTATCTTGCCTTGGTCCCAACCTCTTTGCCTCGCGCCCTGCCGCTACCCACCCGGGCCCTATAGGCATTTGCATTTGTACCCTCCTAACTCCAGGCAGTAAAGTAAGTGCCATGTTGGCTGCTGTATGAATCTTGTCCTGAAATGCATTTAAATTCCCTGGGTGACACGCTTCCAAATCCCAGAGAGCCTAAGCTCCATTTCCTCTTTCTTCTGTTGGGGAGACAGAGCTCTGATAAAATATGCGGCCCCATCAGGTTGCTGCCCAGAGGTCAATATTAGAGAACAAAATGAAGGGCCAGCGATGGAGCTGCTGGATGCCTGCTATGGATTTATGTGATCTGCCTCTCATGGCCTGAGAAGTTAGTCCCAGGCCAACCTGTCTGCAGCTACCTAGAGAGAGAAGTTTCCAAACAGGATGCTCAGCCTGTCTCAGACTAAGCATCGTGCCACCCCAATAAAGTGAGTCTCTGAGGATCCTGCATGGTTCATCCCTGATCATGTCAGGGTGTGACGTGGCCTCGGTGGTGTGGGACAAAGACCATGGAGTATGCTCCTCAGAAGTAACTCAAGCCCAAGAGTAAACACTACAGGACTTGGAATGCTTATCCTGAACATCAGCCTCAGGGCACAGAAGAGACTGAAGAGAAGGGATGATGTAACATCATAAGGCATCAAACAGCTTTCATGTAGAAGTCTTCCCATGTAACTGTTGACTCTGTACTGGGTTCATGGGGAATCTGCTGTGAGTATCTTCCTAGTCCCTTGAACTCTATTGTCTCTCAGGATGGGTGTTCAGATTTAGCAAATAAAAACACAGAACGCCCAGTGATATTCAAATTTCAGATAAAAAATTGAATTTTTTTTAGTATAAACATATTCCAACCACTGTATGTATCACACTTATACTTAAAACAGATTTGTTGCATGTATGCAATTTAAATTGGCCGGGTATGCTGAATCCTGTCTGGGAACCCCACCGTAGCAGTAGATGAGGTCCAGCTTTCTAGGCCCTGCCACCAGATATTCTGCTTAGTAGGTGGGGAGAGTGAAGAGATGATGTTATGGCTTATATCTAAGTGCCCCCAAAACCTCATGCACTCACAGGTGGAGCTTTTGGAAGGCGACTGGATAAAGTGTGTGTGACACTGGACTACTCCACTTGTGGGTTTATACTTGTGTGTGATATTGGGAGGAGAAGCCTGGTGGGAGGAGGTGAGCCTCTGGGGCTCAGCCTGGAAGGGTACGTATATAGAAGAGGACATGACATTTGGATCCCTGCATTGCTGGGATTTCAGGACCTTCTTCCGCCTTTAATGCAGTCAACATACTCCTGCTTTAGTTGTCTCCTATTTTCCTCAGGTTGAGTAAATTTCATTCTATGGGTTCAACCATTCTACAGAAATATTTTTTATTGACTTTAATTCCTAAATGAAAGAACGACTTGAGTCTTACTAAAGGTAACTCTGAACTTGGGTGACACGTGGCAGTTACAAAATAGCAGCACCCTACAGAGGGGGATTTAAGGGCCCTATTCCTCTCTGGGCCTGCCATACATTTTGCACAGAACACACCATACACACACACACATACACACATACACTCACACACACACCACAGAAACATCATACAGAACCAAGCAAAGTCCAACTGGGAAAAAAATACCTAAAATAGATTCTTTCTAAGCCAACAGTACTCAACTCCCTTCCTCCTGTGAAAGGGGGACAAATGTCCTGGTCCCTGTAGCCCTCGCTGTCTGAGATGTTTGGGTCAGGGCTGGAGTTTGGTCAGACTGGCAGCCTAACGGGCAGGAGCAGCCAGAACCTGGTTGGGCACCAGTCCATGCTGACAAAATCACCAGGAATCACGGCTAGTTACCAGACTTTAGCTTGTTATTTGTCATGGGCCCAAAGATGTCTTTTCCTGGGTGTTTGTAAATAGAAGTTGTGGGAGTATGGGTGGTGTGCAGCTCCTTTGCTAAAAACTAAATTGTTCCCAGAGAGCCTTGATGGAGGAATGATTGTGGGAGAGCCACCGCCCATGAGGCCCACACGCCTGGAGGAACAAGTCTCCAGCGTAAACAGGTTGTCCAGGAACAAATAGCCTAGAAAAACTGATGTTAAAGATAAACTGAATTAGTGATATTAATCACATAGACATTTTCTTGAGCATGTACCAAGCACACATACTCCTACCCTGTAAAATCAATGCTGTAAGAAATAAATTTGTTCCAGCCCTGAGTTGGATCCCAAAGAACTTGTGATTTGTCTTTATCACATGCTGGATCGGCATCCTTGCTCTCCACTGAGGCGCCGGCTGGAGGCAGATAGTGATTCCTCATTTTTTTACAGAGTTACAGAAGTTTTTTGCTTTGTGCACCGGTTGGTCCACTCTACTGCACTTCATTATTCGGATTCTGAGCAGCTCTCGGATTTCCTGTGGCTATTTACAATTCTAGTCACATATCTTACCACATGGCACTTAGCAAAAGTGACTTTTAGGATATCATTGACTATTAAGTTGAATTACACTCAAAATGTTAACGTAACTTCAGAGAATCTGTGACATCTCTAAGACACCAGTGATCTTGGGATATGCAGCCTAAGGTAGTGGTTGTCAACCAAAGATAACCAGGGAACATTTGAAAATCTCCAGAGAAAATTTTAATGGCCGCAACTCAAGTGGTGGAAGAAATTGTTACTGATATTCAGTAAGCGGAGACCGGAGCTATTGCTACAGTGGACAGTACCCACCACAAAGGATCATCCGGCCCCAAATATCAACTGCCCCAGCTGACATACCCTGTCCCCCAGTCTACACCGGAGCTACACATTATCAAAACGACTCATGCCCACTTGCTAGCATCCTGTCTCCAAATTTTGTCAGAGTTCCATATCCCTGACCTAAATATAAAAACATGGTCCATTACAATAAAAATGCTTCAGTAGTCTCTACAAGAAAGGGTATTTATAACTTTTAAGACAACCAAAGCTGGCATTAGTCATTCCCAAAAAGAACATTTACTAGCATTAAATCAATTACCACAATTCTTCCTTTGTGCTAGAAAACAGGATATACACTCATGAGTCTCAGCCACAGGAAGAATCCTTGTCCCCGAATAAAGTGCCCACTAGGTCTCTTCGGCACACGTAGATACACACAGCGACCCCAGAGCCATTGTTCTCAGTCATGATTACACAACTACAGCCTTTCCCAGAACAGTGCATGTGAAGACCACCTTCCAGATAATCTATCACCAGTAGCTGTGTCTCCACCCTACACCTGACCTCACCCATGACCTGCATCCATGATCAGTAGAA